>JAEANM010009516.1:0-16325 GCA_017656035.1 Myanophis thanlyinensis
CCTCCGTCCTTCCTTCCTTCCTTCCTTCCTCCCCACACCCCACCCTACTCTCCGTAGGTTTGACTTGCATACTGTTAGGATGCATTTATTATATCTGACAGGTTTCCTATACATAGAGCAGTAGATCACAACTCTTCAGACTTTTACAAAATGTCTGATTTCAGAAAACTGCTTATAGCAAGAGCTTGGGGACACGACCCCCCTAGATTAATTGCTTCAGTGGAGACAGGAAGAAAACCATATATACATAATTTTGTTTATGGCAGTATATCAAAATTAATATTTTTATATGCTATACACTAAACAAATAAATATCTCCATCTCTATATCTCATCTATATCATCTGTGTCTATATCAGTGATGGTGAACCTATGACATGCATGTCCAAAGTGAAACACCATGATGGTTTGCATGATATGCCACTGTTCACCAACATCCAACCACAACTGTTCTCCCTGTTTGAATTACCAAAGAAACTGAATGAATACAAACACAATAAATGCATGTGACCCTGCACCACCCAAAGCTTAAAATGGATTCTCCCCATCCATATCAGCATGTGATATGTCATTTTAAATGGTGTAATTGATGGTGACATGAAAGAGTGCAGCTTGCAGCATGCAATGGGAACATGTCAGCTGCACAATTCAGTTGTTTCCCAACTGCTGCACGGGGTGGTTGTTTGCACAGCAGAGCTCATTTTCGAGGAGCAAGCGTGGAGGATATCTGCAACCACAGTCTGCAAAATGACTGTACAGTACTATCAGCAATTCTATGTAATAACTTCATGTGAACCAGAAGTGCATTGGATTATGAATGAATGTGTAAAGCGTTGTTTCTCTTCGCAGCCTTGAGATTGGGAAGGATATGCTTAAGGTTGAGATTATGCTTCTGTCTGACTTGAGAACCACAAGTTCCTGCTCCACTAACTTCATGCTTTTCAATATTGGCAACCAGCGAAGAGAAAGTGCTTCTTTTAAAATATGGCTGAGACTCTTGTAGAGTTGTCCCTGGGCATGTCCTTTTAATTCCATGGCTTTGTTTCTTTCAACAGGTCTTGATCGATGCCACCCAGCTTTGCTCTTAGGGCTGATTTTGCCCAAAAGAACTCATCTGGACATTCTGAAGACAAGTCATGATCTTCCACCTAAAGCCAAGAGAAAGAGAGTCACTTCTAAGGTCAGCCCAGAAAGCAGCTGCTTCACTGTCCCTTCATGTTTCCAGGTAGATGTTGGTCAGGGACAGACCCCGCAGCCTCTGTGCACAGAGGGGCTTTCCTCAGGGGAAGGTCTGTCAAGCCTTTCAAAGCAAGAGGAGCTGACAGTTGATAGTCTTCTAGGTCTCATAGAACAGTTCAAAAGAGATATACTGTGTAGAGTGCCTTCCTCTTGCGACCAAGATGCAAGAGATGAAGTCAACCAAACTTCTTTGGGTGATACTTTCCACTCAACAGCAGATTCTGCTTCCACTAGAGAACAACTGGGCAATTTAACCCTGGAAACTTTTGGAGCACAGCCATGTCAGAGTGGGGAGGAGATACAGCTTTGCATTGATCCTGATCCATCAGATTTCTGTAGCATGCTCGGGCCTCTTTTACCTTCTGAGTTTTTATATCCAGATCAATATGGAACTCATATGGCATTACCATATGGAGCCCAAGGGACAAGTCCCTTTGAAAATCTACTTTCACCTAGTGTCATTTGTGCTGAAGCTGTGACACCTGTTGAAGAATGTCAGGCTCAACCTTTACCCCAGATTCCTTATACCAACCCAATTGGAGAGCATAACCCATCTGTGCAGGAAACGTTATGTCTCATCCAATATGTGTCACAGATGCAGTCCAGCATTCAAAATCTGGAAGCTCAACCATTTAGTCTCCTTACACAGGAAATGATCTCTGCATTGTCTCAGATTCCAGCAGGAATAGAGTCGTTTCCAGTCCAGCAATATGGTGGATACTACATGGGACCAACTTGAGACGCTTGGGAGAGTGACATGTGATGGTGGCAGTTTAAAGCTCCAAAACAGGGGACAACTGAGAACAAACAGGGTAGAAATAAGGGTAGAATAAGCTGCAGGTGAAGGAGGTCTCATTATTTTCTTAACCTGCTTGCATATTCTTTATAATTCTAAGAGACTGGGGTACATTTAGGTTTCAATTGTGCATTGATCGGGTTTTAAAAGTTTATTTAGATCAGCATTTCTCAATCTTGGCAACTTCCTCAGCCAACAGGGAATTCTGGGAGTTAAACTTCCACACATCTTAAAGTTACCAAGATTGAAAAACACTGAGTTGGATACTGTAAATTATCTGAATCGTAGTATATACATCTCATACCATGGTTGTGACAAACAGGTAGTCAATTGGCTCACCAGAAACCGTTGTAAACTCAAGACTTAAAATGAGCATTTCCCATGAAGTTAATGGACATTGGCATTTGGTAATTTCCAGAGCAAAAAGAGATGGCTAGTTTTACAGTTTTATGTTATATGCTGACGATTTTGAATACGTATGTTGGGCAAGAGGCAGATTCCATGAGGAAAATGAGAATTGCATTTAGGGGTTGAAGTTATTGTCTGAATGGAAGACAACTGTTCCTAACGTTTATTTCCATGTTAAGAAACCATTCAAAAGTGTTTTTTTTTTAAATAAAGGTTTTATTACTTTTGTAAGATTTTGGTGTTCTGAGTTTTTTAAAAATCTTTTTTTACCTGTGTTGAGGTAAGGACAAAGTTGGAATAGTTGTTTTCTGAACAGAATCTCTAAATTGTAAGGGGGCTTTGAGCAATTTAATCTTACTTTAGGGTGTGTGGATTTTGGTTCCCAGAATTCCCCAGACAGCATGCTGGGAGTTGCAATCCACACATCTTGTTGCCAAGACTGAGAAACATTAGTTTAGTCCAACTCTCTTTTCATTGTAGGATGCATTAGAAGAACGGCCCCCAACCTTTTGGGCACCAGGGACCGGTTCTGTGGAAAGAGTTTTCCCACGGACCAGAGGGGACATGGTTTCACGTGCTTGCCTGTATCCCACGGATGGGGCTTCGCTTGTTTGCTTGGCCCAGTTTCTGGCATGCCAAGGCTCAGTGCCAGTCCGTGAGTTGGGACTGGGGACTCCTGTATTAGAACAATGTTTCTCATTTGTGGCAACTTTAAGATGTGTGGACCGCAACTCCAAACATGCTGGCTAAGGAATTAAAGTCCACACATCTTAAAGTTACTAAGATTGAGATACACTGCAACAAACCATCTCTGAGACAGATGTCTATTCAGCCTCTGTTTGAAGACTTCTAGTTGGTTGCTATTATTGTTAAGGAAATGCTAAATAATTGCACCAGGAAGAAGTACAGTCTCCTGTTTAGAAGCACTATGTCTCCCTTACCTCCTGTTCCCCCTCTCTTTCGGCTTTCTGACAAGCAGTCAATGGAGAAGCTAGAATCACTTAACAACCATGTTACTAACTTATCAACTGCAGTGATTCATTTAACAACTATGGCAAAATGGGGCAAAACTCACTTAACAACCATCTTGCTCAGCAACTGTTGGGCTCAATTGTGGTTCCATATTGAAGACTGTGTGTATATCCGTGTGAATGACAAACTGGGAGTAGAAAGCAAGTCTGCTGATGGAGCAAATTGTGGCCTTCAGTAACTAATGTTGTCCAAGGACAGGAAGGCTGTAAGATAGGTTTCTGAAACGAATGTGACTTTCTGGTGCTGAAAATATGTGGCAGTCATACAAGCTTCCTTCTTTTTCACTCAGGACAACTATATCATCTGAAAAGTAACTTCTGCAGGCTTCCTTCCCCTCTTTTCTCATTGCCTTTTTTCTAGCCCTTTTCTCTGTCTGCAAAACAAGACTTTTTTTTCTTTAGAATTCTTTCATGTTTTTTTCTGTTTCCACTGTGGGCAAAGATCTATGACAGGTAGTCCTCGACTTACGATCACAATTGACCCCCAAATTTCTGTAGCTAAGTGAGACATTTGTTAGCTGAGCTTTGCCCCATTTTGTGACCTTTCTTGCCACAGTTGTTAAGTGAATCACTGCAGCTGTTAAAGTTAGTAACACGGTTGGTTGTTAAATGAATCTAGCTTGCCCATTGACTCTGCTTGTCAGAAGGTGGCAAATGGGGATCATATGACCCCGGGATACTGCAACCGTCATAAATATGAACCATTTGCCAAGCATTTGAATTTTGATCATGTGACCAAGGGATGCTGCATCGCCTGGTTGTCAGTGTGGAAAATGCTCACAAGTCACTTTTTCAGTGCTGTTGTAACTTCAAACAGTTAGTAAACAAATTGTTGTCAGTTGAGAACTGTCTCTGTACTACAGAGGCACTTTGGGGGACTCCCCCAGAGAATGTTTTTGGGCATCTGCTGCTGTTGCTGCTTTCTACCAGCAAAAGAAGTTCATGCCAACAACTGGCCTTGTCGGGTGTCTCCACCAAGAGAAATGGAAGCCGTGGAAATGATGGTAAAGGCAAAGACGTCTCTAGAAAATCTCTCGTCCAGTTGTTTTCGGTCTTCCAGTGAGGTAGATGCTTTTTTTGGCCGATGCTAAGGAAGCAACCTCTTACTCTGACCACCAGATGATGCAGTTTAATAGAAAATGACTCTCTTTCAATGGACGCTGTCCTGGGCATCTCTTTGAGAAAATGCTCTAGGCCTGTTTTTCCAAGCCAGAAGTCTCAATAATTCTTTGAGGATCAATTTATTTTCAGGTTGGTGGAGTAATATATAATAATAAAGTCTTTAACTTACAACAATTCATTTGGTGACCATTCAAACAACGGCCCTGAAAAAAAAGTGACTTATGACCATTTTTCACACTTGCAACCCTTGCAGCATCCCCGTGGTCACATGATCAACATTCAGATATTTGGCAACTGGTTCATGTTTATGACAGTTGTACTGTCCCAGGGTCACGTGATCCCCTTTTGTGACCTCTGACCACCAATGTGGAAGCCAGATTCACTTAACAACTGGGTTACTAACTTAACAACTGCAGTGATTCACTTAACAACAATGGCAAGAAAAGTCGCAAAATGGGGCAAAACTCACAACAAATGTTTTTATTTAGCAACATAAGTTTTGGGCTCAATTGTTGTAAGTCAAGGACTACCATGTTTCCCAGAAAATAAAACCTTGTCTTATTTTCTTTTGGGCTTGAAAATAAGCGCTTGGGCTTATTTTTGGGAAGGGAAGGTCTTATTTTTTTAAGTGCAGGAGGCAGCGAGCATGGGGGCTGATGGGAGTGGGAGTGCAGCTACCGCTGGGCCTTCCTCTCCATCCCACTGTCTGCTTGCCCACGGCTGCAATGGGCTAAGCGCTCTCTGCTTGGACTCTTCTCAGCTGCGGTGCCTCACGGGGGCTCTTTGCCATCCTGGCAATATGGGTGGACTGAGACCTTGGCCCCAATTGAGGCCACAGGCAAGCAGACAGCAAGGACCGGTTCTGGTCCAAGTCTTAGACCAGGGTCAGATTTATCTGGTTCACAAGAGATTGATTGATCATCATCTTCATCTGAAGAATCCTCGTCAGAGAGTCCAGAGCCCTCAAGTCCTTATTTTTGGCTGACCTGACCTTATAATGGTATTTTGGACTTGCCTATTTTGTGGCATTGTCCCATGCAGTGCCTATTGTTATCCATCCAGAGGTGGAAATTTGTATACTGCAGATAAATAGGGTTCATAAGCATCTGAAAGGCGTTTTGTGTCTGGAGAGATGGAATGTTCAGCATAGCTAATGGTAGAACCCTCACAATGTTCACTGTTTGAAAGCAGTCATGGATGCAATTGGAGTGAAGACTTGTGGCACAGGATTTGGTGCAAAGATCTAGGGCAATGTTTCTCAACTTTGGCAACTTTAAGATGCATGGAGTTCAACTCCCAGAATTCTCCAGCCAGCAGTAGGACAGGGGAGTGAGCCTATTGATTGTAGCATGCTTCCATGAAACCAAATCAGAACTTGTCTTCAAGGATATGCTTTATGTTCCATGCCAATGTAATTAATTACCAGTACTTACAAATGTGTAAGAGGTATCTGATAACTGTTGCCTCACCTATTTCTTTCTCCCATCCACCATGCCATTAATTAAGCTATTTTGACATCATAACACCTGTTTCAATCAGAAATTTCTCACTACTATGCCTTTGATTTTCTGGAAATAGCAGTTAAATAACATTGCAGAACTTTTTTTAAAAAAATAGCTGGGTATTTTACAGCATACGGCTTTATTTATATGGCAACAAAATGCAGACTTTTATAATCCTTTGCAAAATTGATAGTTATCCTTAATTGCAAGAGCAAGTTACTTAATGAATTATTTTTTAACATACAGCTTGTGCAGCAATGAAATAGAGATTAAAGAAAATATAGTGAATTCCAATAACTTATCAGAGCCCATTTGGATGCAGAGTTCTCTGTTTGCTTGGCTGTATTGAACTGCTGGCATCAGAATGCATGCTGGGATGTTCCTTTAAGACAGAGAAGTCCTCCAATTGTAGCTGAATTGCACAGTACAGTTGGATGGAACAACTGGGAGTGGCAATTTAGCAGCATCTCAGACCTTTCACCCATGTTCCCTAGCATAGCTAGTCTTATTGACCTTTAGGTTTATATACCATTCCACAAGGCTTTACAGCACTCTCTGGACGGTTTACAATGTAAGTATTATTTGCATATTGACCTAACAGTCTAGGTCTCATTTTACCAACCTCGGAAGAATGGAAGGCTGAATCAACCTTGAGCCCTGTCAAGATCAAGCTCCAGGCTGTAAGCAGAGTTTGCCTGCAATATTTCACTTTAACCACTGCGCCACCAGAGCTTATACATCTTCATTCACCAGTGTCAGTCCAATTGCATAAGTTCTCCAAATCTCTCTTGGGAAAGCTTCAATATTTTGAAAAGGATAAGAAAAACGTGTGTACAGTTTGCCCATCCCTGCTGGATCTTCTGGTCCGCAACCCCGCATCTCAGGGAGGCGGAACCGATAAAATGGTTCTGCCCCAGTTGCCTGATAGACCCCGAAAGGTTCCTGACGGAGCTTGGGCCATTTCCCGAGGCACTTACACACGACCAGGTCGGAGACCTGGTGGCCACCTGGGAGAGGGTGGCAGCTGGGGCTCTTGACTGGGTCGTGCCTTTGCGGCCTCTGACCCGGCGCCGATCCCAGTTGGCCTCCTGGTTCTCCGGGGAGCTAAGGGAGATGAAGCGCCGAAAAAGATGCCTAGAGAGAGGTTGGAGGGCTAGCTACTCTGAGTCTGATCGAACACTTCTACAATCCCATATTAGGATGTATTTAGTGGCAATAAGGACGGCGAAATGTTCCTATTTCTCCGCCCTTATTGCATCTGCGGAAAACTATCCAGCCGCCCTGTTTAGGGTGACCTGCTCCCTCCTTGAGGTGAGGGAGCGGGAGGATCCCTTGCAGGGGTGGGCCGAGGATTTTTCTTGTTTTCTGCAAAATAAAATCACTCAGATTCGGGGAGGGCTGGAGTCCGACTGGGCTTCTCTGGATGTGGGGGGGAGGCCGGTCTTGGGTGAGACCGTCTGGGCTGAGTTTGACTCTGTGACCCCAGATGTAGTGGACAGATTGCTGGGTGGCCTTACTGCCACCACTTACCTGTTAGACCCTTGTCCCTCCTGGTTAGTATTGGCAATCCGGGAGGTGACGCGAGGCTGGTTCCAGGGAATCATTAATGCTTCTCTGAGAGAGGGGTTCTTGCCTGCCGCCTTGAAAGAGGCGGTGGTGAGACCTCTCCTCAAGAAGCCAACCCTGGATCCGGCCTCGCTATCTAGTTATCGGCCGGTCTCCAACCTTCCCTTCTTAGCAAAGGCTGTTGAGACTGTGGTGGCACGACAGCTTCCCCAGCATATGGATGAAGCTTTGTATTTAGATCTTCTCCAATCGGGCTTCAGGCCTGGCTTCAGCACGGAGACGGCCTTGGTCGCGTTGGTGGATGATCTCTGAAGGGCTCGGGACAGGGGTTGTTCTTCTGTCCTGGTCCTATTAGACCTCTCAGCGGCTTTCGATACTGTTGACCACAGTATCTTACTGCAGCGGCTGGAGGGGTTAGGAGTGAGGGGTACCGTATTGCGGTGGTTCTCCTCCTTCCTCTCCGGCCGCTCGCAATTTGTACTGGCAGGGGGGCAGAGATTGACTTCGAAGCCCCTAGTATGTGGGGTGCCTCAGGGGTTGGTGCTCTCCCCCCTGCTGTTTAACATTACATGAAACCGCTGGGTGAGATCATCCATGGTTTTGGGGTGAGTTTCCATCAGTATGCTGATGACACGCAGCTGTTTATCTCCACCCCAAACCACCCCAATGAGGCCGTCAAAGTGATGGGCCGTTGCATGGAGGCCGTGCGGAGTTGGATGGGGCTTGACTCCAGCTCAACCCAGCCAAGACCGAGTGGCTGTACTTCCCTGCGCCCAGATACAGCCAGCTCACTCTATCGCTGACTGTGGGGAATGAAATGTTGACCCCCACGGAGAGGGCCCGCAACTTGGGTGTCCTCCTGGATGTACAGCTGTCATTGGAAGAACATATTGCAGCCATCTCCAGGGGGGCCTTTTATCAGGTCAGTAGGGTTGCCCAGTTGCGGCCCTTTCTGGACTGGGGTGCTCTTCGCACAGTCACCTCTGCCCTTGTGACTTCCTGTCTGGACTACGCCAATGCTCTCTACATGGGGCTCCCCTTGAAAAGCATCCGGAGGCTGCAGTTAGTGCAGAATATGGCCACGCGGGCAATTATGGGAGCTTCTTGGAGCTCCCATGTTACACCTCTCCTGCGCAAGCTGCACTGGCTTCCTGTGGCCTTCCGGGTGCAGTTCAAGGTGTTGGTACTTACCTTTAAAGTGCTCCATGGCTTGGGGACCCGGGTACTTACGGGACTGCCTGTTGCCACCATCAGCCTCCTACCGACCAGTGCGCTCCCACAGGGCAGGCCTCCCCGGGGTTCCACCTTCGGGCCGATGTCACCTGACGACCCCGAGGGTTCAAGCCTTCTCTGTGGCTGCACCCTCCTTATGGAACAAACTCCCCCCTGAGATTCGGACTGTTACTGACCTCCGCGCCTTCCGACGTGCATTAAAAACACATCTTTTCCAGCTAGCCGGCCTGGCCTGATACCTCAGGGCTAAATTTTAAATTGTTCAGTTTAATGTAATCTTAAATTTTAAATTTTTTGATTTTAAATTGTTTTTAATACTGGGTTAATTTAATTCTAAATCATATCAGCTTGTATAATTAGTTTAAGTGATTTTTAGATTGTTACATATGTATGTTTTTATCTGCTGTTCACCGCCCCAAGTCCTTCGGGAGAGGGGGCGGTATATAAATTTAATAAATATAATATATATATTTTGCTAGAAGACAATGGATATGCAAGGAACTGATTTACAAGCTATCCTTGACCATAGAACTAAAGCATTGCCAAGCTTCCCAAAGTGATGTATTTCCAGCAATAACTGGAGTAAATAACTTTACTTTTTATGGTTCTGCTGGGTGAGAGACTATGGTACAATCAACCAGGCCAGAAAGAGCTTGAATGTCATCTAGAAAGTCTGTCTTCCTGTTCCTGAATTCTGTGAAAGTGAAGTTACTCTAACTCCACCGTCAAGTTAGTTGAAGCCTACTGAAGAAACAAGAATTCTCCAAACTTCAGGCAGGTCTCCTTCATGGTAGTCTTGGGAAAAATACAGATTCTTGGAAACTGCAAGAGGAATTAGCAACTTGATAGTTCATTGGAGTTAATGCTCTGAAATGTTTCTTCCCTGTTTTTTAACCACATGGGCCGAGTTGCCATTTATAAATTGCCACTGGATTTGTCATTCATGTCTTGATTGTTAGATTTATTGCATTTTCCATTCTTTCCAGCCTCTCATAACCTCTCACATCATCATGCCATTCACAACTAATGTAGTACATTCAATTTAATCCACAATGGCAAAAAATGAAAATATAATATTCCTGTTAGTCTAGTCAAGTAAGACATGACAGATATGGATGGGTGCTAGCATCACAGTAGCTCTACAGAGGTTTATATTTGACATTTTAGAGGACTGATACATGAGGGCTTCTTGGTGTCCAGCCAAAGAGAAAGAGAATTCTATTATTATTGATCATCTTGCTACACAGTAGGCTTTTAATGTGAAGGACAGGCAGTGATTTTGGAGATATGGAGAGTTCAAAGTCTCCCTTAGTGAATCCTATGCATAATCAGCAAAATCCTTTAGTTCACAGCCTACCTCTCTCTGCACCAAGGCGATCTGTGACTGATTCAGTAGAAGCAAAGCATTAGCGACATCAAACGAGCATAATTCCAAACGAGATGGGCCTGACCTTTTTACGAAGAGCCAGGATTTCACCTTTGAGAAACTGTTTGACAACAGTTAACAAAACACGTTTTAAGCATTGGTGGGATTCAAATAATTTAACAACCGGTTCTCTGCCCTAATGACCAGCTGAACCAACAGTTCTCCAAGCTGCTTAGAAAGTTAACAACTGGTTCTAGCGAATAGGTGCAAACTGGTTGAATCCAACCTCTGGTTTCAAGCTAGAAAATGAAGAAAACATTCTACTCCTGGCAACAGGTTTGTTTGGAGGCCGAGACAGTCCAATCATTCCTCTGTTAATCACTGAGGAACGCAGGTGTGTGTGAATGCCATTATACTCATTTGTTGGTAGCCTTCCAAATGGCATCTGATTGGGCTATCGTGGAAACAAGATGATGGATGGGAAGAAATGTTGTCATGATCAAGCACATATTTTCCTCAGCTTCTTTTCTCCACTAATTAAGCATCAATCAATTCTGTTCCACAATTCTTTCATATGGTTTATTTATAATTAGATGTATACATCCCACTTTTATTTTGTTCAGAGCGGCATATGTATATTTCCACAACCTACATTGCTCAGGACATCAAGCTGAGAGCTGGGTTGGTTTGGAGAGAGCACGATTGACCCCAAACTATCACCAGTTTTCATTCTAAGGGTGGGCTAGAAATCAGAGTCTTCCAGTTTCTAACTTGGTGCCTTTAACTACAATGCCAAATAGACTCTCTTATTGTCTAATGCAGTCCTATCTAAAGCATTTGGAAATAGAAGTGTCAGCAGGAATGGTGGTTGCACTGACAGATTAGGTGTTCCTCTACCCTATTTTATCTATTTACATGTTTTAAACATGCACCTAACAGTACTTTTCGCAATCAACCTAAAGTGGCTAAAGTGATGAACAAAAAGCCTTTTTAAAATCACAGTGGTTGTAGGTCAAAGAAAGAACAAAGGAAAGATCACAAAACAAGAGAAAAGAATAAAACAAGCGTCAGCAGAAAAATAAAGAACTACAACAATTATCAAGGGAACTAGAAATCAACAGCTTCTGCTCAGAACTTTCTGAAAAAGCCAAATTGCATCTAATGCATGAAAGCATGTCCTAAACAATGTTCAACTGGTTAAAATATAATTTGCTTTTAAAGTCCTTTCAAAGGGGAAGAGAATTTGGAAGAAATTGTCCTGGTGAAATGTAGAATTCTTGCAATGATGAGGTGGCCATGTGACTATCCCTCTGGTCCCCTGCATGACTTCTCATGTGTCCATTCAAACTTCTCCACTAGGAGATGTTCTTCTTGGCATGAATGAATGAAAACTAGGCTGAGCTGTTGGGTCATTGTTTCAAAGATCTTTCCTTCACTGGATTCCTACATACCAGTACTTTCAACAAGGGCAGAGCTTCTAAAGTATTGGAAAAATTCTTCAACATTCAGGGAGATATTCAGAATACCTCTTGAAAGTAACCCATGTTGTACTATACAACAGAGTCAAACATCAGCACTTGACCACAGGAAATGTTTTATGACATCTTGTACCGTGTCATAAAAATGTTTTATGAAATTTGCCAAATGTTAGTTCCATAGGAATCTTGGATCCCAGATTTTGATTGCATTCTATACATTGGTCCATTTGAGGTACTTTGGTTCAAATCACCTGCCCTGTGATGCTCCATTTCATCCAGTTAAAGGTCACAGACACAAGGAGTTTTAATAGTATATTAAACAGTGTTTCCAATATTGACATTTGTTCCTAATCTCAAGGACTAATGTGAACAAGCATTGAATTGTAACATCACTTGGGCTGATGGTATGGATGGCTTGACTCAGACAACAAATTTGCTAAATTTCTTGGCCAGTCGTGTTTTCCAGATGGAACCCAGAATTTCTTGGTGCTCAATAAAGGTCAGGTTTTAAGACAAATACTTTCAAATATATGTAAATGTCTCCAAAGCCATTAATTTTGTCTGGAGATACCCCTTTTTCTTTGACACATCCTTGGAGAGAGAAATGTTTTTTGGAAGGAGATTCACTAAGAGTCTTGTCTCAGTACACCTACCTTCATTTTTGATAAAGGAGGTTTTAATGTTAATTTCACCAACCTAACAATCGACTTGACCTAAAGCAGCAGTGAATTTTCAAAAGAGCTTTCTCTTATGCCAGCATTAATTGCTTTAATGACTATCATTAAAATGCAGGCCAGAGGCAGAGGAATCCACATTCAAAGCAATTTTAAAAATACATCATATTTCATTGTTTTTTTCATCAAGATTTCTTGTGTTCTTTAGACAGTGTGGGCAAATGGTTGAAACAATAACAAAAGTCACAAAACTGGTTTAACCAGCTATAGAAAAACCCTGATCTTTGTTCAAACTATGTTCAGTTTTTTTTTACAGTTGAGAATCAAATCTTCATATTTAGTGAGTGAACTAAAATGATTTTGAAACAGGTCATTTTTTTTTTTTAAAAAAAGCCACCAATGCATTTAAACTTCTCAGCCCTAGCAATGGATTTCACCCGTAGTGATTTAAAACATTTGGGGCCAACACATGGCTAATGTTTATAGAAAAAAAAAGTTCTAGATGAGAAGAACAAAGGCCTACCTACCAGTTGCTGAAAATCTGTATTTAAATATCATATAAATAAAAGATTACTTTAAAAGACAGTGTCGTTTTTCTGGAGGAATTCTGTATCCTAGAGAGATGTGTTCTATCTTATCCCAGCTCTGGTCCATTGGGGCCTTGACAGATGCTGCTGCATTGTAAACAAAACAAATTAATTAAAGGAAAATCAGAACATTGGCACTTTCATAATTGGCTAATCTACCGGCCCCCTAATATAATTAATTATGTTAATACAGCTGGCAGCTGCCATAAAGGGGAAAAATGCTGCTGATTAACTCCTTTGGAGAGGGACAGTTTTCCTAACCAGGGGTGCAATCTGAAGCACCCCTCTTGTGTTAGACTCCTACGGAAGCCATCAACATTTCAGAGAGATTTTCCCAAGACTCTTAGATGGTTTCCCATCTTTCTCCATTCTTCAAAGCCCAGACAAGTAAAAGAAAGGAAAGACAAATGGTGGATTTTGTGAGGGCCTTTCCGGATAACAGGGCTGGAGGGAGACCAATTCTTCCCCTAGGAGAAAATACCAAGGAGTGATCCTTACCTCCCATTAACTATTTTGACTTATGGCCACAACTGAGTCCAAAATTTCCATTGCTAAGCAAGACAGTTGTTAAGTAAGGTTCATCTTGTTTTACAACCTTTCTGGTTAAGGGAATCACTGCAGTTGTTAAACTAGTAACAGCGTTGTTAAATGAATCTGGCTTCCCCCTTGACTTTGCTTGTCAGAAGGTGGCAAAAGGGGATCCCATGGCCCTGTGATTCTTCAGCTGTCATCAATATATGCCAGTTGCCCAGTGTCCAAATTTTGATCACATGACAACGAGGATACTGCAATGGTCATAAGTGTGAAAAACAATCATAAATCACTTTTTCAGTGCAGTTGTAACTTTGAGCAGTCATTAAATGAAGTTAAAGACTGCCAGTAAGGACAACTTGGCTAATCGTTTTTAGAAGTTTCTCTCATGCCCCAGATCATCATTTATAGTTAATTATTCTGGTTTCAAAGTACATATAGTCCTCAACTTATGACCACAACTGAGCCCAAAATGTATGTTGCTAAGTGAGACATTTGTTAAGTGAGTTTTGTTCCATTTTATGACTTTTCTTTTCTTGTTAAAGTCAATCACTACAGTTGTTAAATTAGTATCATGGTTGTTAAGTGAATCTGGTTTCTTCATTGACTTTGCTTGTCAGAAGGTTGCAAAAAACAATTGCATGACCCCAGGACACTTCAATCGTCATAAATGTGAGTCAGTTGTCAAGCATCTGAATTTTGTTCATGGGTCCATTGGGATGCAGCAAAGGTCTCATAAGTGTGAAAAACGGTCAGAAGTCACTTTTTTCAGTGCCGTTGTAACTTTGAGTGGTCACTAAGTGGACCGTTGTAAGTCAAGGACTACATATACTGTTTTTCCTCTTCTCCCACTATGCAATCATTCTATATACAGACAACATTGCTGTGTCCAGCCTTACTCTTCTCTAGTCTCTGTGCAGTGACCTCAATTATGTGATTCACTTAATGACCACACCGATTGACTTGATGAGGTAAAAATGGTTGTAAAATTGGGATGACTCACCTAATGACCACATCATTTACTGACCAAAACTTTGGTCCCAAGTGTCGTCTGCTGAGAACAAGGCCCAGGGATAACTTGCAGGTATGCCTACAATCTGTCCTTTGGCTATTTCTGAACATGAGTCTCCTGGTCTGAAAGACCAGTCAGCCTATTTTGGAAAAACAGTCAGTGGAAGGCAGGACCGGTCTGAGATGAGGGCCTGCCTTCTCAATGCCCACTTCAAGCTCCTGTTTGCTTTACCCCACACCAACGTTTCTTGAAGATCTGTGGACCAATTAGCCTGCTGGGATTACACTCGGTCCTTACAACCACAAGTGAGACCAGAATTTCTGTTGCCTGGCTAGGTGATTGATGTTACAACCTTCTTTGCTGTGGTTGTGAAGTGAAGCACCGCAGTTGTTAAGTGAATCATACTGTTGTAAAGCGAATCCAACTTCCCCTGTCGACTTTGCTTGTCAGAAGCCAGCTGGGAAGGTCGCAAATGTGATCACGTGAACCTGGGACCCTGCAACAGTTGTAAAAATATAGGCTGGTTGCCAGGATTGCCTGCATTTGGGCCACGAGACTGCGCGGATGCTGCAGTGATTGTCAGCGCAACAATTGTTATAATTAACTTTCCCCAGTGCTCTTAACTTCGGACACTAAACAAAGAGTTGCAGATGGAGGACACTCTGTGTAGGAAGGTGGGCGTTTGGTTCCTGGCACGGTTTATTTTACTTAACCATGTTTGTTTTTAGAATTTTATTCCACCTATTTTTTCATACATAACTCAAGATAGCAAACATACCCAACACTCCTTCCTCTTCCTACTTTCCCCACAACAACAATCCTGTGAGGTGGGTTGGGTAAGAGAGAGAGTGATTAGCCCAAAGTCACCCAGCTGGCTTTCATACCAAAGATGGGAGAAGAATTCACTGCCTTCTGGTTTCTAGCCTGGTGTCTTACCCAATACACCAAACAGGCTCTGTTTCATTTCCTTATTTATAGTATCAGTATAAAGGCTCTTTTACATAGGATGAATAAATAAGCCCTGCTCCTGATTAGATCCTGGCCACCAGGTCAGCACAATGGAATATAATAGCAGAGTTGGAAGGGACCTTGCAGTCCAACCAACTTGGAGTCTAGTCCAACCCCCTGCTCAGGCAGGAAACCCTATACCCTTTCAGACAAAGGGTTATCCAATCTCTGCTTAAAAACTTCCAGTGTTGGAGCACCCACAACTTCTGGAGGCAAGTTGTTCCACTGATTAATTTTTCCCAAGGAGCTTCTCAGTTCTACAGAGCAATTATTGAGTCGGTCATCAGCACTTCTATAACTGTCTGGTTTGGTTTTGCAATCCAACAAGACAGAGACAGACCACAGAGGATAATCAGAACTGCAGAATAAACAATGACCACCAACCTGCCTTCCATAGAGGCCCTGGATACTGCACGAGTCAAAAGAGGGCTGGGAAAATATTTAAGGAACAGTCACATCTTGGACATAAACTGTTTCAACTCCTACCCTCAAAACGACACTATAGGGCATTACACACCAGAACAACTACTAGACAGAATAACTTTTTTTTCCTGAACGCCATCACTCTGTTAAACAAATAGTTCCCTCAACACTGCCTAACTATTTATTAAGTCTGCATTACTATTATTCTCATCGTTCCATCACCCACTCACCCCACTATAACTTGTGCTTGTATCCTTACAATTTATATTATTATCTCCTGGTATGATTTGACTGCTTATTTGTACCCTATGACTATCATTGAGTGTTGTATCTTGTGATTCCTGATGAAT
>JAEANM010009517.1:0-16325 GCA_017656035.1 Myanophis thanlyinensis
AATAAGGCAGTTGTTTCTAGCCTAATCTTTATTGCCTTGCTCACAGAAACTGCCTCTCCCCTTATTACATTGTAACACATTTGGTGAAGTTTAATTCTGTGCTTGGGGATGTTTAATCCTGTGGCCATGCCCACAGAACCGGTAGTAAAAATATTGAATTTCACCACTGATGGGGATAGAGTGGGAGAGGCACTCTGGAGGTGATGGGATGACTAAGAATTATTTCTATATCTAGGACTAATACAAAAGCAACTCTTAGTCCACTAAGCATTAACAAATTGGAGGAATACAAAGTGAGATTCCATAAGCTTTCCATGACAATCTGAGGCTTGGGAACCTGACTGTCTCAAAATGAAAAAGGCAAATATATAATAAATGCATGAGGATCTTCAGTATGAGATCAGAACTTTGCCAAATTATCAGCAATGTTCAAGTGTGGTGGAGAAATTGTGCACTTGTTTAGGTTTTACACACACAAACCTGCTTTTTCCAGTCAAAATCTTTTCTCTTTTATTAATAAAAGATGAAGGCTGAAACAGAGAAAGCCAATCCAGGGACAACACAATTTTGTACATGCTGGACTTAAAGAGAGACAAAGGACATCCCTTCTTGAAAATCAAAATAAAAAGTTGATTTAAAAAAATAGCTGGAGGGAAGGGATGAGGTGTTCCTTTAAAAATATAACTCTTAAGTGTCAAAGAAAGGAAAGAGAAACAGCAATTTAAAAATTCTTCAGTAAACAAAGCCAAGTTTTTGTCTCTGCACATGCCTCTTCTGGGAGATCTCTTCAGACATCCAGATTGTTTCACTTAATGATACATGTTGTATCCTTCTACCAAGCGCATATGCAGATCACTTGAAGCTCACAGTTTCTTAGCTTTAAAAGTCATCAGTAAAAATAGTTATAAATTAAATTCAATCTCCGACATTTGGTTTTGTTTAAAAAAATCTAAATGAATAATTCCTTTCTAATGAATGTACTTCCATTCTTCACGTTGAATTACAAAGCCACTGCAGAGAAGAGACAAAAGACAAAATTAGGAAAAGCTCTGTGGTTGGGAGGTGAGAGAAAATATGTGGTATTCTTGAAATTCTTTAAAAACCCTTAATTGCTCTACTTTAGATTTTGGCAATCATTTTGCCCTGAAATGACAGTTTGTCGGGTCTTCTCAAAAGGAAGGTAATTAAAAGAAGTGTTTCAAACAGATTTGGATATTCAGCAAATCCAGAAAAGATGATTTCTCTTTTTCATCTCTGATTGAAGTTATCTCCCCCCCAAGTTACCTCCCCCCAAAAAAACTAAGAGTAGCAGAGGCAGAACTTGATGAAACCAGTAGGTTCTCAAGTTCAAAGCTTTAGTGATCTGAGTACAGAGAATTTCTGTAATGCAATCTACCATAGCCCAATGCCCTCCATGTATGGGATCAAAATTGTGCATTATGGGGCATTAGAAGTCAAAAATATCTGGAGGTCATCTGACTGGGAAGAGATCTGATTTATAAATATCTAATGTAAACAGGAAGTCTGCAATGTTAAGACTAAGATATTGATTAAATTAATTAAAACTCTACTACATTACAACCATACATTAAGTAAACATAACTAATAAAGACAAAGTAAAACTAAGATCAGCTTCAGCTCAACTCCTGATAATTACAGTCATGCAGATTTCCTGACAACATCACAGCAGTATTTGCCATTGCTTTCTTCTCCTTTCAATCAAGGTGGTTTCATATACATGGTTATTCTTTGGGGAATGAAAAAGAAAGTTAGCCACTGCCTTCTTTTGGACTTTTTGTTTGTCTTCCCGGACTGGATGACTACCCAGTTTGGCCAACATAAACCAGGTAAAGCCCTCCAAAACATCTTAAATACAACAGCCACACTATGTAGGCAGACAGGCATAACATTAGCAGAGTACATCCATGAACACCAACTAGCAGTCAGAAGACACAATGAAAACTTCTTAATATTACAATACGTGGACAGACTCAACCATAGTTTCAATTGGAAAAAAGTGAGCATCCTAGGCCTAGTCAAGTTGAAAGATGCTAGAGAGTTCCTGGAAGCTTGGCAGACAAAGGAACCATGAACAGACACATGGGAATAAACCTTATTTACACCACCATTCAAAGGAGACAATAAAAAAACCCAAGAAAAATGTAAGAATACATCCTCTCCACAGCAGCTAATATCCAGGTAAATAGGGATTAACACCAGGTAAACGATCAAGTAGGAAACAATATCCTTAATTAAGGAGAAAATCCTACCTTCACCAAAACTGGCAGAGTAAGACACTGTATATTAATAGGGAACAAACATTTACTGGCACTGATGTAACCTACTTGGATACTGAAATGATTGCAAGCAAACACCCAGGCAAGGGCTCCACAATTCAATCCTGAACCACAGTTACTCTTGATTACTGTAATTGCCACGGGATTTCTATTTCTTATCAAAATATTAACTTAGTCCAATCTTGTTTAATTTTGAAGGCATACCTCCAGGATATGGACCCCAATCCCTTTGTTTCTCTCCCAGAACCCCCCTTGATTGTGTCCACAGATTTTAGTTATGCAGTTCCTTGATATTTACAGGTGGGAAACAACAGAAAACATTTGTGTATGTCCTAAAATAGGTTGAATCATTTTACACAAATTTACAACAAAATCCAAATCCTGACCCCGTCTTCCTTTTGATCTTTTCCCCTTTCAAGGCATCCATAGCCTTTCCACCATATATTAAATGCATTCTAACATTTCACAAGGACTAAAGGTGATCCGATCAGTGTTCCAATATCTCAAAGGTTGCCACAAAGAAGAGGGGGGTCAACCTATTCTCCAAAGCACCTGAAGGCAGGACAAGAAATAATGGATGGAAACTAATCAAGGAGAGAAGCAACTTAGAACTCAGGAGAAATTTCCTGACAGTTCAAACAATTCATCAGTGGAACGACTTGCCTCTAGAAGTTGTGGGTGCTCCCACACTGGAGATTTTTAAAAAAGAAATTGGACACCCATTTGTCTATAGGGTTACAGATATAGAGTTTCTTGCTTGAGCAGGGAGTTGGACTAGTACAGGAGTGTCAAACTTGTGTCGTCACGACAGTGTCATGTGACGTATCAGGACTTTTTCTCCCCTTCACTAAACTGGGTGGGGTGACACATCCGGTCCATAGGCCGCGAGTTTGACAGTCTGGACTAGAAGATCTCCAAGGTTCCTTCCAATTCCATTATATTGTTGTCTGATTTGTTGACTTTATTACAACTTGAAGAATTATTCTGCAAGAGTTTTATTCGTTTCTAAGCACTGCTGGCAGACAAGTGAAAATCATTGTTAATTTCTAGAAGAAAAACTATTTCTTTCCCATTCACCCACTTTGAACTCAGTTTCACCTAATTGCCTTTCTATGTCTGATAACCTCCTGACATATCTACAGCTTGTCTTGTTCCAACTGAGCACAGGAAAGGATCAAGGATGATAGCAATAGATTAAAGGAGTGCTCATCTAACATATAATTTGCAGGAATGGCTCAGCATACTTACATGTTCATGCCTCTTCTTGAAGGTTATCCGTTTTCTGAAAGAATCACAAAGCAAATGATTTCAATTTGTTCTTTTCACACATAACCCAGAGAGATAATAACATGCTAAGAAATACAGATTGTGTTGGGGAAAAAAAACCACCCAGGGACTTCTAAATTCTTCAATGGAAAAGAGCTCAGTTTCAAAAGCACAGTTTGGCTTTCATTTGTGTTGAAGAAAGATACATTTCTGCAGAAAGATTAGACTATCCTTTGAATAAATATATTCTGAAGGTTGTGGAAGATAGGTAAAAAACTAAGCAAAACAAGCTGAACAACAGCAATTTGCCCTATTCAACATGCGTGCAAAAGAACAGATGGAATGTTTCATACTAAAGAATCCCTGGCTTAATAACAAAAACAACAAAATCTGTCACTTCCTTTCTGATTTGCTTTAATCCCTTCCAATACTTAACTGTAGAAGAAGCCTGCCTTTTAGATTACTACATTAAAAGAGCTATTTATGACCTTGCCTGTATTTCCAAATGAGGGATGTTTTTCAGTATCCCACCTCTGATATACAGTGGTACCTCTAGATAAGAATGCTTCATGTTACGAAAAATCCAAGATATGAAGGGTCTCTTGAAAACTATTTTGCTTCAGGATAAGAAGAAATTCCAAGATACGAAAAACACAATCCTTGTCGGCCTGAGGGGGGAGCCAAAATCACGTATTGGCTGAACGGGCTGCTTCAACATACGAAAATTTCAGGATACAAAGGCCACCCTGGAACGGATTAATTTCGTATCTCGAGGTACCACTGTATTACCCAATCCAAAGGAATCTCCTAGAAACACTGCTTTTGTGCAGAAGTGCATAAGAAAATTACTCTTCCATTTAATAATTTTCCTCTTCCATCACATTAATAACAATCAACCTAGGGAATGTGTGACCTCATATTGTATACCTGTGCTCTGAAAACAGTTTTGAGCATGAAAAAAAAATACTGTATTTTTCAGTGTATAAGATGCACTCCCCCACCTCCCAAAAAGTGGGTGAAAAAGTCTGCATCTT
Organism: Myanophis thanlyinensis; assembly: GCA_017656035.1. Classification (NCBI taxonomy): domain Eukaryota; kingdom Metazoa; phylum Chordata; class Lepidosauria; order Squamata; family Homalopsidae; genus Myanophis; species Myanophis thanlyinensis. The sequence goes on from JAEANM010009517.1 coordinate 4,598, forward strand.
ATACAGTGAATGTTGAATCCGCCAGCCTTTTTTTCAGCCCTTTTCCCAGTCTTTTTCAGGGCAAAGGCTGAAAATGGGGCATATGGAATCGGTGATAGGCCTCAGCGATCCCCGCAGCCTGGATAGTCAGTATTCCGGGAGGCAGATCCAACCGCCAATCAGCTGCTCGTGCTAAATGAGGCTGTGCTGAAGCTGACCAAGCTATTGGCTGTTGGGTGCAAGGAGGCAAATTGCTGGGAGGCAGAGGCAGATTTTTTTTTCTTGTTTTCCTCCCCAAAAGCTGGGTGTGTCTTATATTCCGGAGCGCGTTATACACTGAGAAATACGGTAATGTCATGAGTCTAAGAGCAGCTCTATATACTCACTGAACTAAATATATGCTTGAGTCAGATAAATACAGAATGATGAGACCAATTGCTCAAAGTCTCCTGACCCATTCAACATGTACCTGTTCAGGACTGTAATGAAACTAATTAATGGTGGTACAGATTTCCCCTCTGTACACTCAATCCTATACTGGTTGATAAGAAGAGTTTAATTTGTACCAGATACATATATCATATAAAACAGTTCAGAACAAGTCCCAAAGGTGCTTTTTCAACCAAGCCTTTTCTGTTTTTTCTTTGAAATGTTTCTCATGCGCAGATCTGTACCTTGGGGAAACAAAACAACCACCTATTTATAGGCCATATATGTCAAAATTGTCATCTATGTCAAAACCTTCTTTGGGGGTGGGGTGGGGGGGGGAGATATATAAGACACCATCTGTATCCAGTCTACAACACAGTCCTTTCAACAATTCCATGAAGGCTCCACCACCCATTTGCACCTCTCAGGTGACTTTGAGGACATAGATAAACCTTCAAGTGGCCTCAATGACCCTCTAAAAGGATGCAAATGACCAGATGTCTGCAAGGAATATAAATCCTTCTATTCCCCACTATCCAGTCAGAGCTGAAGAAGTTTCTTGGATAAGAAGCGCAAATGTTTCCAAAGAAAACCAGAAAATCCAGTTGCCTCTTGAAAAAGCACCTTTTGGGACAACCATGACCTAGATAACTGAGAATCTTCATAGACAGTTCAAAACAAGAATATTCTTTCCTACCTTCTTTTTCTTCTTTTTCTTCTGGGACCCATCTGCATCAAGTCTCTCCACATTTTTGCTCTTCTTTTTCTCTGTAAGACATTTAACAGTACATATTAAACAATTCAGATTGTATCTTTAAAAAAATAAGTTCTGGGGCCACATAAAAGCACATTCTCAGCTTTGAATGATTTTAAGTGCAGGACCAGTTGTACCAAATTCCCCAAGATACTTTATTTCTTGGATTCCAAAGCCATTTACTGTAAGAAATGATTACTACAACATGTCAAGAATCTGCATATTGTGAATGAGTGCCGACGTTGTGTTAGAAAAATCTAGTGCTAAGTCAGTTGTTTTTCTATAAACATCCAGATTTATACTAGAACCTCCCATTTATAGCATTTTGATATTTTTTTTTTGCTAAAATTATATGCAGATACCTTGATTTGAACAAACCCACTTTTAGCAGACTTCAAGCACAATGGATCGATTTACCATCCAAAGATCCTTTTCCCCACCCCAATAAAGGATAAATGCATTGCAAATGAATATTCCAGATGAGGCAGTTAAATTAATTTTCCTTCAGTTAATCATTACAGAGCAATTTATACCATTTGCTATATAAACTGCCTCACTGATGTACTTCAAAACCCTCTCCTCAAATGGACCATTAAAATGAGGTTTCAATGTGTTGTTTGCCAATTTAATCCAGGCATGAGGTCTCAGGTATTTTATTTTCTCAAGAAAATTAGACAGGATTTAGCAACTGAAGTCAGCACACAAGGAACTTTTAATACAGGTAGTCCTCATTTTACAACAGTTTGCTTAAGGACTGTTCAAACTTACAACACTAAAAAGCGAGTTATGACCAGTTTTCACACTAATCTGTTGCAGCATCCTCGTGGTCATGTGATTTACATTTAGATGCTTGCCAACAGTCACATTTATGATGGTTGAAGTGTCCTGGGGTCATATGATCACTTTTTGTGACCTTCTGACAAGCCAAGTCAATGGGGAAACCAGATTTGCTTAACAACCGCGTTACTAATTTAACAACTGCAGCGATTCGCTTAACTGTGGCAAGAAAAGTCGTAAAATGAAGCAAAACTCAACAAATTTCTCATTTAACAACAAAAATTTTGGGCTCAATTGTGGTCGTAAGTTGAGGACTACCTGTAGTGGCTTGCTGGCAGGGACAAGAACAGGGCAGGGCTGGGGAATAAAACAATGTTTAAGCTTGTCACCCAGTTTCATCTCACACTGCAAACTTTCAATTCAGGCTTATTTGGAATGTTAACAGCATGTCTGCGATAATGTCAGAAAAACAGCTGCTCTGGGGAACCCAGGTTATAAAATGGCCATTTACTAGAAGGCTAATTGATGTTAATGGTCCTTATCATTCTCTTTTGTCACTAGGATGCTATTACCACCACCATCCAACACACCTTCTCTTTTTTTCCTGAACAGCTGGGCACATTTGTAAATTTATATGCAGCCATGTGCTGTTATTTTCTGTGTATTCCTAGGAGGATAATTTGCAAGTCTTTCTTGAGCACAAAGATCACTCTTAAAGATTGGCTTGTACCATGTTAGTGTTCAAGCTTCACATATATGGCACCGCACAGAAAATCCCATTAATAATCTACACCATCATAGCTGTTCAACTTTGAACCTGGCTAAGGGAGTTGTTAAAACCCAAACATAACACCATGCTAAAGCGTATCCAGAGTGAAACCAAATCTGTTTCACTATCTGGAAAGAGGGTGTTCCTCTGAAAATTTAATATTTTCAGCATCTATAATCTGATTTAACAATGTTTATTTGTATTTGAGTTCATTATGTATCATACACTCATTCTGGAATGATTTCAAATAAAAGAGATGGTATGATATCCTGAAACCCTGAATAAAAACCCAAATTCAGCATTTCCTAAACTGTCATTCTCTGTGTATGTTGAACCTAGCTCCCTAAAGTCCTGGCCAGTGTGATCAAAGGCAGGTTGCAATGATCACTATAAAATGTACTCCTTTCTCCTCTGAGTGATCATGAGAGGTTTTATAAATCATGTTACAGACAATGAAACATAAAAGCCTCCAGAAGCAAGATAGAATTACAGAGACAGTGTTAGGAGAGTAAAAAAAAAAAAATGGGTATGTGGAAAACAAAATATTGTTTTCCAAAATAAGAATCTCGTATCAGCTATTAAATATGGCGATAACAATGTCATGTGTTGGCAGATATTTTTCTGTCTCAGGACCTGGATGATCTGCCATCATTGAAGAAAGTATGATTTTTACAGGATAGCGTCATCTAACTGTTCTGTTAGCTGAAGCTGAAATGCATAAATTAAAACAATGATCTCAAAGGTACAAACTTACAAAGAAGTTTACAACAAAATGGAAGGAGGACGGCAAATTCAATATTTTGGAACGGTCAAGGCAAACTTCAGATCTAAACCCCATGGAAATGTTGTGTAGGATTATGGAAAGAGCAATGTGCCAGGGAGGAATAGACCAGAATTTTTGTACAACAATGTTAAAGATACACTGCCAATTGCAGAAAGAGTTGAATGATTAATGAATCTAAGATAGCAATCATTTGTATGTTGGGGTATTTTGTTTCTGATGTATAGTAAATGAAATCTGTCATTTATGTCAAATGTCAACACTATTTCTGCACTTGGCCTTTTTATATGTTTATACCTATATAAATACAATTATCTGTTTACTCAGATTCACAAGACTCTAGCAAAAATAGAATAAAACCAGAAAATCTAAGAGGACAAATATGCACACAGAACAGAATCTCTGGGTGGTTTTTATACATGACAAATAATTTCCACCCCAATTTTTGCATGTACTTTTCTATAGCATTATAGTCTATTTTTGTACATATTAGTCAAGTGAAGCCGAGTATGGAAATAGTTTTTCTCCCTCTCAATAGAGAGTAACTTGCATCAAGATCAGTAAAATCTGAGTGTCCATACAAGAGCCTCTTTCCTTCTTGTTCTCCCTTTCCTAGCGGAAGTCTGTGACCATTTCTGTTTGAGAATCCAGCAGGAACTACTGAATTGGCTGGAGCTGATCTTTGAATAGCAAGATTAATTGTGCTCTAGCAACTCCCTCTCTCTTAGTGTTTACAGCAGCTCTCTCTAAATGCAGCTTCTTAAGATTGACTCATCTGCACGGATATTCATGATTTACTCAGGTATTGCTGAATATGACCACTCAGCAGCCTTCATAGCTGGAGCATCCTTTTTTGAATCTATCTGTGAAAACTGATGTGCCTGAGATGGGAAAGTTGCCTCCATTTCAGTTTTAAAGCCATGCAGCAAAGGAAGCCATTTCCTAAACTGTATCCTAGATAGGCTTTTCAGCCTTCTCCACCTGTTCTAGTCAGAAAATCAGAAAGAAATCATGGATAATTATATATTAAATACAAGTTAACTAGAAGAGTGTTTTATTTTGCACCCAGGCCAGAATGTGCTTTTCTTCTACAATACAGCAAAAGGATCCTGTTACCTCCACTTCAGAAGGTAGAAATGTTCTACCAAAAGCACTGCTCCAGCTGGGAACACTGAGGGACATTTTATTTCAGGGGTGGTGAACAAATCCAAAACCAAAGGACTGCTTGTTTGGGATGGTGCCAGAGGAAAACTGATCTGGTGGGCTATTTCATATGGGGTTAAAGTAAAGGAGCTAGTTAACCTTTTTTTAAACTTGGGTTCTGTGTTGATTTAAACTCTTGTTCTATTAAAAAAACAACCTCCAAAATAGGAGAGCCAGATTGGTTAAGGCACCAGGAGAATTCTACTTCTGCCTTAGGCACAAAGCCAACTGGGTGACCTTGGGCCAGTCACTTTCTCTCAGCCCTAGAAAGCAGGCAGTGGCAATCCACTTATGGGAAACCTTGCCAAGAACACAGCAAGGACTACTAGTTGAATTGACTTGAAGACACCTGCTCACACAAAAGTGCCTATGATTAAAAACAAGGGACATTGTAGAGCAAACCCAAAATAGGTCAGTGTAACATCACATTTTAAGGAAAACTATTAAGTTGGTGCATCCAACTGTTCTGACCAACCCTGGACAGAAGAAGAAAAAAAAGGAAGGTGACCCTGAGGATCAGAGTGGGATCAGATATTTTGGAATCAGTTCAGATGATCACTTGAATGTGAGCCAGCAGTGTGCAGTCGCCACCAAAAAAGCTAATACAATCCTGGGTTGTATTGACAGAGGCATAGAATCAAGATCACGTGAAGTATTAGTGCCACTTTACAAAGCCCTAGTAAGACTATACCTGGAATACTGCAACCAATTTTGGTCACCATACTACAAGATGTTGAGACTTTGAAAAAAGTTCAGAGAACAGCAACTAAGGTGATCAAAGGCCTGGAGACTAAACCATATGAAGAATGACTGCAGGTTTTGGGTCTGGCTAGTCTAAAGAAAAGAAGAATTAGGGGTGACATGATAGCCATATTCTGATATTTGAGGGGCTGCCTCACTGAAGGGGGGGGGGGGGACTCAAATTATTCTCCAAAGCACCAGGCGGTAGGATAAGAAACAATCGGTGAAAACTAATCAAGGAGAGAAGCAACCTGGAATTAAGGAGAAATTTCCTTACAGTGAGGATAATTAACCAGTGGAAAAGCTTGACTTCAGAAATTGTGGGCGGTTCATCACTGGAGGTTTTTAAGAAGAGACTAGACAGTCACTTGTCTGAAATGGTATAGGTTCATTCTGTTCTATTCTGTTGTTCTATTCCTGATCTGTTCTGCTTTGCTTTGCTTTGCTTTGCTCTGCTCAAAAAGGACTGGGAGCATCATAGAAAAGGGGAAGTAGTTAAAGCAGAAAAAGCCCATACAATGAGGAAGGAAGAGGCTGGAAAAAAAAACAACAGGAAGCAGAAGAAAGTTAAAGAACAGAATAAATATACCTTCTGAAAAGCCTCCTTGCCTACCCTTTTCACTTAACTGCTTTCATTAGACTGGAACCAAGAGGTATGTTGGGATAGCTTCTTTCCACAGTTATAAGGGGACATCAGTGCTAAGGTTGCATATAAATAAACCCTTTCCCACATATTACTCCCTTTACCAACACAAATGAATTGGTAATAATTGGTAAAGCATTGGGAACTGCTTAGTGGTAAGCAATACCTCTTTACCACATGGGAGCAGCAGAATGCTCTAAATAATGGGGGGGGGGGGGAAAGCTTTGACATGCCCACATGGAATAGGGATGAATAATGGGGGGGGGGGGAAGCTTTGACATGCCCACATGGAATAGGGATGGAGTTCTCACTTTTATCAGACTTCTTTTCTTTGCTGTCTTTTTTCTTTGTTGATTTGACGCTGTCTGAAGACTTGGTTTTCTTTTTCTTCTTTTTTACCGGCATCTCTTCCCTGCTCTGCATTTTAAGCTTCTTGCCCTTTGAAACTTCAGGGCCAGTGTCCCCATCTGCCAGTTTCCGTTTCTTGGATGGCTTCTCTTTCTTTCCGTTTTTTGGTGTCTTGGCCTTTGCCACCTCTTGGGCTCCTTGTTTCGTGCCCTGCTCTTTCTTCCCAAGGAGAACTTTGAACGATGGGGCAAGTGATTCTGGCAACTGTACCGCAGATGTCTCTTGGGCTTGGCCATTGCTCTGAGCCTTTGCTGCAGCTTTCTTTGCCGGGGGCGGCTTGGAGCTGGTGCTCTTCAGGCCCCGTTTCGCTGCCCCCTTAGTAGCTGCTGCTTGCTTTCCAGAAGAAGGCAACGAGGTCGTCTCTGTAGAAACAATTTTTTACAATTTAGCAACTATTAAGAACCCGATCCCTATAAAGTACTGCTAATGTGTGGCTAAATCATTCTAACTCAGCATCAAAACATATGATGTAATATGAATACACTGTATTTAAAGAAACGGCATAAAATAAAAAGCTTTTCGCTTTCCTGTGCTTTGCTGCTTTCTAGGTGCTGACTGAACATGCTACAATTCGTGAGTTTATTCGGTCATGGCTATATTCCCACTTCTGTTTGCTCCAGGAAATTCTCAAATACAAGATTCTATCTTCTGGTTGTACAATTATTTTAAATGCTATTTTATCACTCGGCGCGCTTCAGATATGTTTGTCTTAAAATTACTAAGCAATCTGGCTAATGGCTGGGAAGTATGGGGTCTGATAGTAACTTTTTTTAAAGAGGGAATTTCTTAAAGGTTATCTTAAAGACAAGATTTCTGTAGTGTACCTATGCACATGTTCAAAGTATATCATGTGTAAAAGCATATGTTGAGCTTCATGTTCCAAATTGTTAGCCTTTTGATGATTAGCTTTTAAGCTGTCACAAGACTCTTTACTGTTGATAAGTCAACAGTCCCAGAACCAGGACAGAATTCAACTCAGCATTAACATGCTTCCCCTGTGCTGCCAGAAAACCAAAAAGGGACCCAGTTCAACACCACCTTTGGACAGCCCTTGATCTTTTTCTCTTTGCACAATATAGATCTTTGGATTGTGGGCTTTTTGTTTCAGCTTTCATAGCTACCTCCATTTATAAGCTAGGGAATAATTTAAGCAGGCAGCAGAAAAAAAACTGACATATAAATATGCTAACTATTCTATCTGCCAGCATTCCTGGGATTAATCTGCAAAATCTTATCTCTTCAGGCCTTCTTTAAGCACACAGTAGAAAAATAGTTTGGCATATTTTGAAGGGTATCTGGTAGATAGCAACCAAAGTCTCTCAGTGAGGTTGTTGGCAGGCCCTTATGGAATTCATCTATTGACTCAAAGTAGGGATGGCCAAATAAATTGGGACTATATGAACCATCTTTCATTTAGGATACCCTTCATGGAATTAGATCAGGGATGGACAGTCTGTGCCCTATGGAGGAATACAGCCCCCATGGATTAATTTTTCCAGATTTTCCTTGTTCATAAATGGCTGCACCAACACTTGATAGCAAATTGGTGATTTTGAGCACTAGGCATTAAAGATAAAGAGCATAGGCTCAAAATAGATGCATTGTATTTTTAGTGGATTAATAATCATTTTGAGTGGGAAAACATTATTCTAAACCCCTCAATGGCTCCAAATTTAACCCCACCGCATCACACCCGTAGCTAACCCTCATCACCCTTAGGCCAAGTCTCCAAGTTGACGAAAGGAAATAAACTATGTTTATTGACTGGGTGGAAGTTGCCCACATGTGTCTTAGACATTTTTGTGCAGGTATGAGACATCTTTTGTATCTTGGTGTTATGCAACTTGGAACCTTGTCACATTGGACAGCTGGCTGCTTCACACAACACCATCTAAGCTCAACACAGTATTAAATAAGTTCAGCAATAAAGTACAGTATTGGGCAACTCAAGACCTTTTTAGGACAGTATTTCTCTTCCTTGGCAGCTTTAGATTTGTACACTTCAATTCCCAGAATTCCTCAGTCAACAAAGTTCTAGGCCAGGGGTGGGCAAACTTTTTGACTCGCGGGCCACATTGACGGGCTCCCCCTCCGCCGACCCCCTCCGCCCACCCTTACTCTCCCTCCTGCAGCCCCACCTCCCCCACATGTCTTTGCAGGCGTGGGATGCCGAACGCAGCAGCCATGAAGAAGAAAGTAAGAGGCGGCGGGTGGTGGCAGCTCCGCAGCGGCAACGCCGCTGGAGAAGAGCCAGTGTTGCCGCTGCGGAGCCACCCCCGCCCTCTTACCTTCTTCATGGCTGCTGCGTTCGGCATCCCATGCTCGCAAAGATGCAGGCGTCAGCGGCCTGTCCCGCTTCGCCAGCGGCGCTAGGGATACGCTGCCGAGGGAGGCGTCAGTGAGGGCGAACTCCCCAGTCTGCGCCAGAACTAGTTTGGCGGGCCAACGGGCTGGGTGTGTCCCGCGGGCCATAGTTTGCCCATGGTGGTGAACCGATGGAATGCGTGCCGGAAGGGCACGCAAAACCATCCTGCGAAAAACATACAGCATCGCTGGCTCCGTTCTTATGCAGCGATGTGCGCCTGTCAGCTGGCTTTCATGTGTGCGGGAGCGGCGAAACCCGGAACCACAGCATCCCAGCACACATACGTGCTCTGAGAACCGGCTGGCCGGCCAGTGTGCACATGCGCGCCAACCAATTTTTCGATGTGCGTGCATGTGTGCCAGGAACCCAGAAGGCCAGCCAGCTGGCCTGCTCTTGGAGCACATGTTGCTGGGACGCTGTGCTTCTGGGTTTTGCCACTCGGCGAGAATGGAACGAGGAGCCAGCGGTGCTGCGCATTTTCCGCAGGATGGTTTTGGTGCTCTTCCAGCACAGTGATGTAAAAGGTTCTCCACCACTGTTCTAGGCTTTGTTCAAGGAAAACAATCTAAAACACTTGTTAAGATGCACCTAAATTTAGAAGAGGAAAACAAAAACAAAAAGGTTTTTTTTTTTTGCATCCATGCACCCCATTTTAAGGCCTTTTTCGGCCCATTTTTGAGGCTTTTTTGACCCATTTTGAGGTTTTTTGGGGGGCCATTTTTGAGGCTTTTTAGCCTGTTTTCGGGGCTTTTTTTTTACGCGTTTTTTCCAAAAAAGCCCTGAAAAACGGTCCCAAAATGGGACATGTGGAGCTCAAAAAACAGCCAGCAGATAGGTGAAACTTCAGTAATATTCGCTATATAAGATGCACAGACATTTTCACTTACTTTTGGGGGGGGAGTGGGTCTTATATGCTGAAAAATACGGTAATTTTAAAAACATATACTTTCTAATTTACAGAACTGTTTTACAGTTACAGCTAGCTAGATGTATTACTATTCTAGTCTGTCCAATTAAAAGAAAAATAAATTTTATTAAGGCAACTTTCTCCTGAATAATAAAAGAGCTTTATCTCATAATTTTGGCTTAAAATTTAGATTTAGCCAGCTAAATGCCTTTGAGCTAACCACTCTCTCTCAGCTCAACACACATCAAAGAGTGGTGGTTGTTGCGGGGAAAACATACATACTGTAGTTCCTGAACTCCTAAATACAGTGGTACCTCTACTTACGAAAGGCTCTGGTTACGAAAGTTTCAGGTTACGAAACGCATCTTCGAGAAAATATTGTCTCTACTTACGAAATATGTTTCAAGATATGAAAGGCCATCAACTTGGGCAGGTACTTGTTCTCGGGCTCCGTCTTGGCCGTGGAGACGGCGCCGGGCATCAGCGAGGTGAGCGCCACGCTGGGCGCCAGTGGGGCCGAGCTGGTGGCCGAAGGTGGCAGGTGTGGGGGCGGCTGAGGCCCGCGCGCCCCTCCGCCGCGGGCTGGCTGCTGTGGGGAAGCCGCCGCCTGAGGCGACTGGAGTTGGGCCGCCACGGCTGGGCGGGCGTCGTCGTCCTCGCAGCGCTGCATCCACAGCCGAAGGAGCGGCAAAGGCGCACAAGGGAACAGGGTTGCCATGCCGACGGAGTGCCGGGGCGACCGGGGCAGGAAGCGGAAAGAAGGGGGGGACACGGCTCCCGTGCTTGCGCTTCCAGCCTTTCTTTCTGCCGCGCGCCAACCGTTGTCATCGCATAGATGATGGGGGGGCTTGGAACGGATTAGGGCATTTATAGGTAAAATGCGTCTCTACTTATGGAATTTTCACGTTACAAAATGGCTTCCGGAACGAATTAATTTCGTAAGTAGAGGTACCACTGTAGTGGAATGGGACAATTTACCACAGCCAACTTGCTGCACCCAACTCGCTGCAGGACAATTTAACAATTCTATTTAATAAAAAAATATTTTCATTTTTGCCATTCACATTCCATTCTGTTCCTCCTTTTGCATCTTTAATGATTCCATTCCACTATTTCTTTAATATTAGTACAACTCTTGTCCTGCAATGAGTTAGCTGCAGCAAATTGTCAGAGACTTCTGAAAAAGTGCTTTCCTTTTAATCTCGTGTACGAACAGTTCCTTCAAAGCCAACCTGTTTTTGGTGTGGCAGTTTCCTCAGCATCACTCTCGCTTGAAGAGCTCTCAGTTGATGATGAGCTGTCAGCAGGAGCTGGCTTCCCAGAAGACTTTGCTTGAGCACTGACAGAACCCTGTTTGGACAGCAGAGGCCTTGCCACAGTGGACGCCTGGATCTTGTGAGGACCTGATAGCCCTGTTAAAAGAGACTAGGAGTGAAGAAAAGAGAAAGAGAGAGAAATAATGTACAAATGTATGATTAATAGCAAAGGCAGTTAACAAAATGCTATATCCCAATCTCTTCAATTAGCAAAAATTTATCAGTATCTATTTAGTTCAATACTTTTCACAACTTCATAGCAGTGCTGATACATGAGAGGAGAATGGTATGAAACAAAGATCTACCAGAGCTTTTATTATTGCCTTCCAAGTCTGATGTCCATTATTCTGACTGGATATTTTGGGAAGAGCTCCACTCTCGATACTGTATGAAAGAGTCTGGTTAGGGAAGGCTGTTTTAGATGTATTATTTATTAAACAAATATATAGAGCTGCCCAATTCACACATAGGTGAGTCTGGAAGGCTTACATTTAAAAATGTGAAAGATCTATCATGTAATAAAACCATTTAAAAACCCTACCCCATTCTCCCATGGTAGCAACAACGCAATTAGGTTAGCTACAGTTGTGTTCAAAAATATGCAACCCCCACTGAAATTGAGTGTTTTGGCCAGTTTGACATTGATTTTGATCATT
>JAEANM010009518.1:0-16325 GCA_017656035.1 Myanophis thanlyinensis
ATAATAATACCAAAATTGCAAAAATTATTTAATGGAATTTTACAAGGTGGAGAAGTACCGTTATCATGGAATAGAACGGTGATATTTATAATCCCTAAATCAGATAAAGACTTAGAAAGGATTGAGTCCTATCGGCCCATTTCCTTAATTAATCAAGGTGATCATACCTCCTTAGTTTGGTCATGTCTACATTCAGCTGACCTTTTCCCATGAGAAAAAAAGAAACTACAAACTGTAATTACATGGCTTCTGAAATAGGAAGCTTTCACAGATGACTTCCTTGTCAAGGGAAGTGGGCACAAACTTGCAGAAATACGTAACTTTTTCTCTTGTTGACCTGCAAATCCAACTATTTAATTTTATTAAGCATGTCCTTTGATCATGATACAGTACATATTGGATTGAAAGAGACTTGTCTGTCTAACTTTTCCCTTCCTGATTAAAATTGCCTGCCTTCCTTGCACATCTGAAATACCATTATTTTCACACTTGTATATTTGCAATTATTAACAGTTTTGTATCTATGAGCGGGTAGAGTCCTTATCTAATACGATGCAAAGATTCAGATGACTGAATTTAAAAAGAGGGGCAGGTCGTGGGAATGGTGGTTGGTTGGTTGATTGGAGGCCAAACTTTAAAAAAAATGGAGTAATGTGTTGCAGTGGGCAAGTTGTCTGGGTCAAATGAGTAGAGGTGTATTGTGCTAATAGACAAGCTAGATTTTCTGTTGTTTTTCCTTAGGCAAGGGTGGGGGTGAGCGTGGGAGAGGAATTTGCTATCCATTTTTTCCAAATTGTTCTAAACTTATTTTGTAGCATATGCTCTACTCTTCTTGTGTTTCTGAATTGATAAGATCCTACCAGGAGGATGCTGTGTTTTGGACAAATGTATATTAGATATTATTGGAGGTATTTTGATTGACAGCAGTCAAAAACCAAGGAAACAAAGACAAGAATCTATTGATCGTTGCAGATACTACAAGCCTAAATCAAGCATTTTGGCCTACTGCCTCTACTTGCCCCATAACTTATGCTACAGTACTAGGAACATTCATACATACACATTTAAATACTCATTGCTGTCACCATAAGCAAATGCCATGCCACTTTTTCAGTTGAATTTCAGTAGGTTAATTTCGTTTAATGTTATGATGCACAGCTGGAACATGTGTTGCTTGGAGAAGTAGTGCCTTTCTTTGTGCCCTGATTCTGAGTGTTGTCTTCTTATTGTGCAGACTTCCCCTTCATGGTGACTCCAACTGTGCTAAAATTTTAGCTTCCTCAATTCCCATCAAGAATTGGGGAATGGTTTACAAAATCTCAATTTTTAGCCAAATGCTGTTCATTTGGCTTTTTGCATGAATAATTATAGCAGCATTTCAGCTTATTTGTTGTCTTTTTATCATTTGCTGTGTCACGTGAACACTTGTGCAACAGTAATCCTTTAAATAGAATCAAAACAAATTTCCAGAACTTTTCTGTCTTTCTCAAAGGAATCTATCTCTGCGATTGAAAATAAGTGAGGGAAAAAGATTACTTTTTTCCTAGAAGTGTGTGTTGTTTTTCCTCATTCTTGAAGGCGCATGACTAAACCCACTTAATTAGACCACTTTGATGGGATTTTAAACTAACTGAAATACTCTTGCATCCTTATTAAAGTGAGAAAACACTTTTTTATTTTTAATGATTTTGTATTTCTCCTCAGAGATCTCTTAGCTTCTCACATTAGAAGGCTTTCAGTAGTGTAGAATTCCAGCAGTAAAAGGCAAGAATTGTCAAAAAAGGCTCCAGTGAAGCTGAAAATGTTTCAAATGAAATGTACTTTACATAAGAAGGTGTCCAGGCCAAACAGAGGTATGTAAGGAGTCTTGCCTGAGTAGTGATAGATTGACAGTGTTGCTCTATTTTATTTTTATATATTTTACAATTTTATTCCAGAGTAGTACACCTCTAATGGGTCTACAGGTTCTAGAATTCTAGTCTGAATACATCTATGGGACTCCAAATTATGAGAAGGTTACACTATAAAGTACAGGAAGCTGGATAATACCAGATAGCCCTCAACCTTCAACAGTTCATTTAGTGACCGCTCAAAGTTACAACAGCACTGAAAAAAGTGACTTGTGACTGTTTTTCACACTTGACTGTTGCAGCATCCCTGAGGTCACATGATTAAAATTCAGATGCTTGGCAACTGACTAGTATTTATGATGGTTGCTGTGTCCTAGGATCATGTGATTACCTTTTGCAACTTTCTGACCAGCAAAGTCAACTGGGAAGCTAGATTCACTTAACAACCTTATTACTAACTTAATAGCCTCAATGATTCACTTAGCAACTATGGCAAGAAAGGCTACAAAATGGAGCAAAACTCACTTAACAACTGTCTTAGCAATAGAAATTCTGGGCTCAATATCTGTAAATGACATTGTTTTGGTTCTCTTCCAGGTTACATATGCGTTTTGCTGAAGGAGATTTCAGTTATTTCAATGGGGTCCATTCCCAAGTATAGGGCACTTCTGTTTTGTCCTGATCCTAAATATAAAAACATATAAAATTGCATGGCTTTTATATTTTGATTAATTTGAATACCTGAATAATTCTTCACACAGAAAGTGTGATTTTTCTCAGTGGGGGTATTCTAATTAGCCCTAAAAGAGTTAGAATAAAAGGTGATGCTAAGATGCTATAGGTCTTGAGTTTACCTTCAAAAAATAATACCTGAATAGTATTTCTGCTGTCCAACCAGAACCAGTTGTCCCAAATAAACGCCTTCTTCCTTACTTCCTCAGTGAGCAATCTTGCTTCTGTTCATCAAATATTTAGTATATAGATAACTAGTATGGGTACAATACTCCATTCAGTGTCCAAATGTTCCATGCTTTAATTCAGTGCTCCTTAACGTTTTTGAACAAATTGCCCTCTTGAGCCAATGAGGAAGTTGCCATCTCTCCCTCCCCCAGCATAACCTCTCAATCACAACGTAGGAAATAACTCTTCAATTTATGCAAACACTTTTTTGCTTTCTTTAAAATTGTCATCAGGACATATCAATGCAAATAATTTATTTCCAGACTTTTTCCCATATCTCAACTGTGTGAAAAATTTTGGTGCCACCCCTCACTTTATTCCCAAATTTCGTGATACATGTATTTCATTATTACCTTATTTATTCAAGACACTTAAATGTAATGACCACTGAAAACAAAATTCAATTGCAAGAAAGTAAAATGCCTCAAAAGAAAAACAGTAATATTTAATGATTGAATTACAAGTGAAATTTAACTTCTCACTCCATCATCCCCATATCGCTTCCGTTTCGTTCCTTCACCCCCGCATTGCCCCTTTTTGTTCCATTGCCCCCCTGAAAAACAAAATCACCCGCTGGGGGGCCAATTGCCCAGGTTAAGAACCACTGCTTTAATTTATTAAAATAGGACGAGCCCTCTGACATTATTTTATTTAATTATTTTAAAAGACTTATTTGGGCATACTGACTCAACTTTCAGTCTTCTCTGTACACGACAACATTTAGAAACCTAATGGTCAGTACTTAAAAATATAACATTTTATTAATTTTCCTTGGTTTTGGTTTTGGCTTGTGCTGTAGAGAAGCAATCTGCTTCAGGTGACACGTGAGAGAGGCAGCAGCCAATTCATCATGGCCAATTTGCCGTGTCCAACTCACAGTGGGACAGCTTTACACTAATATCAAAGAAATAGTGGAATAGAATCATTAAATTCAAAAGGAGGGGCAGAATGAAATGTGAATGACAAAAATTAAAATATTTTATTTATTTTAAATAATTAAATTGAATTGTTGAATTGTTCTACAGTGAGTAATCATGGGATGAGTTGGCCATGGTGAGGTGTCCCATTCTGCATGAGGAGTGGGAAGCCCATGAAACCAATAGCCTTAAGTGACTCCTTAGGTATAGTAGAGTTAAAGTAGTATTTTTCTCTTTCTTTCAACAAAGAACATCCAAAGGTATCCTTGAGATATGTAAAAGTTGTTAGCCTTTGTCACCTATCACTTTGAAGGGAAGTTAGATGAAGGCTGACTGAGGTCTGGAAGAAGTCCTTTTGCTTTGAAATCTGCCTTTTTAAGCTATAATAGGAGGCTGTTTAAAGCTTTTAGAAGCCTCGGTGGTGCAGTGGTTAGAATGCAGTACTGAGGGCTAGAAAGCACTATAAAGCGGTATATAAATCTAAGTGCTATTGCTATTGCTATTGCTATTTGCAAAGAATTGCATATGATTAAATAATCTTATTACCTGGAAATTGTTCTGTATTTCATACATTTTATTACGTCCCAAATACTAACATCCACTCTTCCCTAATTTGAAATGGTTCAGATTGGTGATAATTAACAAATGGAAATATCAGCATGAGTTACAGAGGTGGCTACAATAAACAAGTCTGATGTGACATAATGATCATATCATTGCACCTCAAACTTTCTGTGACTGAAAAGTCATCATTTCTATGGATTTACCTGATGTTTATGGGGCACTTTTAAAAACTTGCTGAATGCATCTCCTCAAAGCTATTTCCTTTTTATGATAGCCAACTACAAGTACTCCTCAACTTATGTCTTAGTCACTAAGTGACTGTTATAATCTAGGACAGCTTTTCTCAAGTTGGATTCCCTCTACAGCTGTGAACCTGAATTCCTTAGGCAGATTGGCCATTACTGACAACTTTGGGAATTGAAGTTCAGGCAGCCTGGAAATTGCCTAGGTTGGGAATGGCCGGCTTATAATATGTGAACCCAGCCATTTTGGCTTGTTCAACGAACTGTGGTTAAATCAATTCATGATTTAGTGTAATCTGTGAACCTCATGTATAAAATAGTTTCATCAATTAACAGCATTACCCTGGATAACCAATCTGATTGGGAAAAACAAGTCTTCTAGTTGTTCCTCATCATTTCCTAGATACAGGGGTCTTCAAACTTGGCAATTATGTGACTTGTGGACTTCAACTCCCAGAATCGTCCACAAGTCACAAAATTGCCAAGTTTGAAGACCCCTGTCCTAGAACCTCCAGAATTGACATCCTTTGACTGGAGACATAAAGGCTAGGCAGTACTTGGCAGAGTCAAACGGTCTTCGTTGACTCATCTTTTTCTCAAAGAGTAGCAGCACATATCAATCCTTCTGCCCAAGTAGGTTCACCCACTCTTCCCTTTTCACCCTCATTGTGTTCATATGCTTTAACAATTATGGCTTGTTCAGATTTGAATAGGCCCACTATCCTTGGTGTGCCAGTCAGGGAAAGATGAACAATGTGTCATAGGAAGCTTACATTTAGCTCTAAATACATAGACTGCAGAGAATGTGTATGAATGTGTATGCACTGCTTGGCTATGTGTCTCTTGGCCTGTTTATTGTTAGTCTCTTTAAACAACCATCCACCACTCCACATCCTGAATAACTCATTTGGATGACCTGCTGAAGAGGAAGCTCTAATAATTCCATGAAGAGCTCATAATAAGAGCCGGAGACCTTATTAGAAATTGAAGCAGATTTATTTTTGTTCCATCATAGTCATCATGAAACAGCTAGAATGGAAAATGAAACACTTCTGCCATTTTTTGGTCCCTAAGGGGCTATGTCAAAATAACATTCCCATTTGATAAGAGAATATCTCCCAATTTATTATGGTACACAATAGATGTTTTCCCCATTATGTAATCGAAGCTAATTTTTAAATGCCTGGGGACCCTTTTGCTAAACGGCAGATGGTTGTATTCTCTGTCAATACCACAGAACATGGAACTAATGATTTATGCAGAGGGGATATAAATAATTTGCAACCTTTCTACTAGCAAATTTCAGTCATTGGTATTTCATGAAAGGAGGTGAAAGACTCATAATTTAAAAAAAAACAGCAACCACAAATAGTTAAGTCACTGAATGAGTTCATATATAATACCACACTAAGCCATCATCTGGTTTTAAGTGTAACATGCTATGTGAACCTAGTTAGTTGAGGTTCTTCTCATGAACTATAGTTTGACATGCCATGGTTTAACACAGCATGTTAGCTCAGGCATGTAATACTGAGCTAGAAAGTCTAACAAGATAATTTAATATTGGGCATCTTCTAAGTTAGCATTAGCTTCTTTGGTCCAACAATTGGCTTATCAGTCAGCTCTAAAATTTCATATACAGTAAATATAATTAATTACCAGGAGTTGTAACTCAGAGGTAATGCATACAGCAGGAGTCTCTGGATCAGGGATGGGCAATCATGGACCTTTTACGACCTGTGAACTTCAACTCCCATGCTGGCTCAGGAATTCTGGGATTTGAAGTTCACAGGTCGTAAAGAGACTATAGCTGCCACCCCTGATCTCAAATATATCATTGACATGTCCAAGTAGATTTGGGGAAATTCCTCAGTCCAACCCTGACCATCTTATTTACTATGAATTTGTCTTAAAACTGTACATTCTACTTTATTTGCTGTGAGAAACAGCTTTAAATCTCCTATTCCTTACATTTTCCCTATTATATTTAAGATGGATTTTTCATAATAAAAAGGGACAACATTTCACCTCTGACATTCAGCCATGAGGGAGTTATGAAAACTATATTTTTGGTCTTGGTATTGAGTCCAATTTGCAGATTGGTGCTAATGCTTCTTCCTCCCACTGCCCAAATCTTGAACAGCTTCAGCTGGCAGATTTCCACTGAAAAAAAAAAGTCCTGTTATTGTCAACAAAGAGCACTCACATTTTAAATTCAGATTTATAAAAATTAGATCAATTTTCAGCCGAACACAGGACAACGAGGCAGTGTCTTTGAACAAACATCAAGAAATTTCCTGAACTTTTCAACTTCCCTTCAGCTTCTTTTATGCTGCAGAGTTCTACTGTAAGCAGCTTTCTCCTAGTGATCAAAAAAGATAATTTTGAATTTTTACAGAAAAAAAAAAATTGTTCCATCAGAAATGACTGACTTTTGATGTTCTTCGCTTTCAGGCCTGATTTTCAAGTGAGACTTCTGTCCACATGTGCCTCCGGCTCATGATTAGTTTCTTTTGAGTTTTGAATAATAATAAAAAAATCTAGAAAGTATTATAGGAGAGAAAGCATAGTCCATGATGCTTAGTCAGATGATATGACTGAAGATGGCTATTTGGGCAATGAGTAGGTACAACATTGCAACTTTTCAATGGGTCTGCATTTCCCATCTTTTGCAATAATGTTAAAATAAGACATTGTTCAAAAGTAATTAGACTAAAAAGGTCTCAAACCTTTCCCAAATGGTTCATAGCCCACCACAAAACAGGCATGGATTATTCCTGTCATGAAGTGCATTTCTATGTGCATTACTTTTTACATACATTCCACTTAATTTACTTGCAATGAAGTCTGAGCATTTATATACCAGCATTACATATATTCTATCTTTTGAACCCATAATTTAAGAAAAAAAAACACCCTTTTTTCCCTGCCCAACTTAATAGGATGTGAATATTACTTATGTGTACCATTGAAATGTTTTCTTTGTTTGATTTGGGGGCAGAGGCTGCTGTAATTGATGGATTATATTCATAACAATAAAACATCAATGATACAGTTACAATTACCAACAATAAGCAATAAGAGCCCCCAAATTAAACTACTGATAAAGTCATAAATACAATGACTATCAGCAATGCAAATAAGTGGCCACTTCTATCAGTTAAGACAATTCAGTTGGTAATAATTTCCTGTAGCCTTATAGAGTAGGAGCTGATTGAATTCAGGGGAAATAACACACAGAAATAGTGATTGCATGTCTCCATTCCTCTACTACCAAAAGAGCGTGGGCTTACAAGAGTGTATACTATAAATAATCCCAAAGGTGCTTTTTCAAGAGGCAACTGGACTTTCTAGGGTTTTTTTTTCTTTGAAGACGTTTCGCTTCTCATCCAAGAAGCTTCTACAGCTCTGATATTAGATTGAATTGAATTTAGAGCTTCTTCAGCTCTAAATTCAGATCTAATTCAATCTAAAATCAGAGCTGTAGAAGCTTCTTGGATGAGAAGTGACATGTCTTCAAAGAAAGAAAAGAGAAAACAGAAAGTCCAACTGGCTCTTCAAAAAGCACCTTTGGGACAACCATGACATGGATGACTGACAATCTCCATAGACACTCCATAAATAGATACTCCTGGGAGTTTCACATGAGGCATGTTAAAATTGTATGGAAAAGGCAACCTAAACTCTGTTTTAGCAAAGTCTCAAAGGGAAAAGAAAGAAATACATATGTCTTGTTTGTTACAAATGCAGTTTACATATGAATTAATTAATGCATTAAGGTATTCCTTAGCCTATTGTTAGATGACTCAGTAGTGCATTGATTAACAATTTCTGGTTAATACACCACTTGTTACTTCTGATCATAAATTTCTGCAGAGAGTTTGCAGCTTTGCTTGCTATTTTCAGGTCTGGCCCCCCACCCCGTTTCTTGAGGTGTCATTTTATGGCTATTGGATAGAAACTAATCAAGGAGAAAAGCAACCTAGAATTAAGGATAAATTTTCTAACAGTGAAAACAATTAACCAGTGGAACAGCTTGCCTTCAAAAGTTGTGTGTTCTCCATCACTGGAGGCTTTTAAGAAGAGGCTGGACAGTCGCCTCTTGTCTGGAATGGTATAGAGTCTGCTGCTTGAGTAGGGGATTTCCAAGGTCCCTTCCAACTCTGTTATTCTGTATTTTTTCCTCCATTCTGTCCCAGGCATTTTATAAAATTCTGTAGAGGTGTACTTCAAAGAAAAATTGGGTGGCTTCAATGACGTGTCATATTTGCATGACTTGGGAATAGAAACAGAAGAGAAAATATATCCTAGTCTGTGTTTTTTAAATGTTAAATTGGGTTTTATTACCCTTGCCCAATTTTCTTTAAAGTGACACAACCTGGAATTAATATTTTTACTAAAGAGAACTTGTTAGATGACAGATAACTTTCTTTGGAGGCGTTGCTTGTTCTTCCTGTTGCATAGGTCTTTTTCAAAAGTCCCATTAGCTTTATTCATACTGAGACAGATTTGGAAAATGAAGACAACTCTATTGAGCAACAAAGCAGATCAGACTGCAGACAATTATGGAAATAAGAGTGGGATTTGCTGGAAGTAAGGTATGGTTTGTGTGTGCCCATGTGCGTGTTCCCATTTGTGTGGTCCTGACTTGGTGGCCAGAGAGCACAGTTTTGTATACAGTACTGTATATGAGTCAGCACTGAAAAGGGTTTCATCGCAGACATACATATTGAGGTCTTTAGCATGAGACTGACCCAAAGACATGCCTGTACAGTCCTAATTCTTTCAATGTGTTTGTTATTTAATTTTAGTGCACCCCCAAGGAGCTGACTAGGCAAAACAAAACAAAACAAAAAACACACGCTGTGGCATTATATAAACACAAAAAAACAAAAAACTAAAGTAAAAATCTTCTAGAGAAGCAAATTAGATGGAGGATGGGGCACTGTTATTATTTGGTTGAACGAGGTGCAATACGGAACTCTGTCATATATTGCTCTGACAGGAAATGAGTAGAAAAGTTGAAGTGAACTTAAGACAGAACTGACATCTTCTTTTGAAGCCATCCCAGGTCTGTTTCCTTTTTTTTTGCAGCTATTGTTTTGGTCTGTTCACTAAATAAGAGAGATGAAGTTTTGAGGCTGGTGCAGTTGAACTAGAATGTATGTGACATTTGGTGGTTGCAGTGGCAGAGAATCGTTCACAAATTGTCAAAAGTCAAGAGAGCAAGGATCTGACTTAGAACAATTTAATCCTCCTTTTATGAGGGAAGGGAAAATGGTAAATTTGACTGAGAGCAACACTGCAGCTAAGCCTGAGGTTCAAGATAATTTTCTCAAGGAAATCATATGAAATATGGAGAACCTAAGGAGCTATTTTCTCAGAGAAAACTTGGCTGACTTGCAAGAAAAGGGAACCTGGAGAAAGGGGAAATGGAGGAAGAGACAAGAAAGGAACTTGTGAGATAAAAAGTTCTAGAGATACTTTCCAGTGTGGGGGAATATGTGGAAAGAGGGAAACTAAGGAGGCTGACCAAGGGACAGGATCACAAGGAAGTGAGACAAAGTAATATGTATATTTAAAGCTGTGGATTGAGTGGATTGTGGAAGGACAAACTAGGACAGAGTTGACTTGTGGCAAAGCTGCTCCGAGGTTCCAGATGCAGATAAGGTTGTACAATGTTGGATTATAAGGAGATGGTTAGATAAAAAGGGTTTGGAGAAAATAGTTTATGGAGACTGTGGTTCAGAGAAGAAAGGAGGCAGCAAGTTACCCTAATTCTGAATTGTCCAGAGAAGAAAAATCTTAACAAACATGGCTTTGCTTTCATTGACAGTAAATGGGTAGATAGGAGGAATCGTTTTCTCATTTGAAATAGGTTTTGTTTTGTTTTTTTGTTACAGATGGTCATTTTCTTGGGCTTTGCGTAAACTGCAGCAGCTATGGAAAGGTTTTTTGTGAAGGCTTTTTTAAAACATTCAAACAGGAAAATAGCAAAAGAGATCTTGTAGTTTGTATAGATGAATCATTTTTCACTAAAAAAAAATGGAAGGACATGAAATAAGAGGAATTGAATAGTAGAGGATTGTGTTGAAGATGCAAACAAACGGCAAAGAGAAGTGTGCAAAAATGATCCTCCATAAAACAGTGTTTTGAAGGGGGGGGGAGGCAACATGTAAAATCTAATACCAAGAAACAATAACGACAACGAAAAAGTTCAGCTAAACCGGAAATCAAGATAACATTATTTAGATGGCAACCTACAGTATGTGCTGGGAACAGATTTACTTAGCAGCTATTCTACTGGCATACTGCGGTTGGATTGATTTAGCAATGCTGTTGGTGGAATTTACACAAGATAATTAAGGCTAGCAAACAGCCTCTATCCCAAACAGATCTTAGAACATTCTGTCTTCTTTTCTGCACTACCCGTGTTTTCTACTTTGCTACTTAACCATAAATCCAGTCACAGCTTCTGTAATAGATACAGATAGATAGGACTTTTGCCCTAAGGGCTTCTGAGAGCATCTGTTCTGTGTCAGTGGAAAATAAGCTGGAACTTAACTGATGTTTGACCTAATCAGTCAGGTTCATTATATTAAGATGAGGATAAACCCAGTTTTCAGACAAAAGTTGACTTAAGTATGTAGTGCATTCTCTTATTGTAAGATTCCTGAGGTACTGAACTAATTGTAGAATCACTGATATTATTATTTCAGGTAATGTACTCTTAAGACTAGTTTCATATGATAATCTACGATTTGCATTATAGTGCTTTATGAAATAAACTACAATTGGCTTCATGCAAACTGTTTAGTATTTATAAGGTGCAGTGGCTAGGTTCATATAACACACTAAAACTAAATGAGCCACATTATAATTTAGTATAGCAGGTGAACATTGTCTCTCTTGATTTTGTAGAGAACCCAATGCAAACTCTGTTGAAATGAAAGTGATTACAGTACTGTAGTGCACTTTCTGTCTCTGTCATTGGCAGCCATTTTAAAAAATGTATGTTTGCTGGAAAGCATCACAGGTTTTCTAAACTAATTACAAGTTACTAAGTCACTAGCTCATTTTTCTTGTTCAGGAATCCCGTTGTACAGGATTATCTTGACCCCCTATCATTTTTTTTCTGTTCACCAGAATTCAGCATGTAAAGATTTTTCATTTAAAAACTTGTAGGTATTTTTGCATTTGAAAGAGGGTCTATTTAAATCATGTCCTTTGCCTCTTTTTTGTTCAATACAGAAAAACTAATAAAGCTTAATTATGAAAGTGATTGTTATTTTGTTTCAGATTGAGTGAGAATGAAAGTTGAAATTCATTTAAAGGAACTTATAATTTGTCTCTTTGTGTTGCTGGGAAATCTGATGAGTAAAAAAAATTCATAGCTATTAAAAACATGCCTGAATAATGAGTGAATATTTGACCGCTGGATGTTCTGACTTTGTGGACTTATATGTCTATCAGAATTTAATTAACCATTGATTTGTATACTTCTTAAATATTCCAGAACAATTCTTGGCTCAAAGCATCAGAATAAATTTTGAGGCTCTATTTAAATGTATACTTAAATCAAATGAAAAACATTTTGAAAAAATGAGGAAGTGGGATGAAATGGCTTAATAGAGAATATATATGGAAGAGATACAGAGAACAAATAACTTGGTCCATACCTAGTTTGTCAATTGATCTTGACTGAGTTATCTCTGCTTGGTATATAGGAGTTATAAACCAGAATAGGAAGTTTTTAAAAATTAAGAATCCTCCACCCCCCATATCTTCCTGATTGTTTCTAAGAAAATTGCATGGATGCCAAAAGACCACTTTTCTATTTAACTTATGGAATCAAGAACAGAAGCATTTTCAGTAATGACCTGAAGATTTATAGCAAAGATCAAATCAAATCAAATTTTATTTATCACATGCATAACATACATAGTACGAAATGCAGTGAAATGTGTTTTCGACCACTCGCGAGGTTGTAGGCAAGGGGATAATATGGACAGGGAGGGAGAGTAAATTATGGAGTGGTTAAGAGAGGTAGATTACGGTATTTAAGAGGTAGATTAGGAATTTTTATAGTCCTCGGTTTGTTATGGTTTGGTTTAGGGTCCGTATTGCCTGTGGGAAGTAGCTCCTTCTTAGTCTGTCTGTGTTGGCTTTTAGGGAGCGGAGGCATCCTGACCGCAACATGCTGAACAGTTTGTTGTTGGGGTGGCTGGGGTCCATCATTATTTTTCTGGGTGTATTTTGGCATCTTCTGTTGTAGATGGAGTGCAGTTCAGGGAGCTTGGTGTGGATGATGCGCTCTGCTATGCTCACCACTCTCTGTAGAGCTTGCCTGTCCTGTATGGTGCTGTTCCCGAACCATGTGGTGATGTTGCCCGTCAGGATGCTTTCTACTATATAGCAGTAGAAGTTTCGGAGCACTGCTGTGGGCAGTCCGAAGTCTTTCAGTCGTCTGAGGTGGTATAGGTGTTGTCGGGCCTTTCTCACCACGATATCGATCTGTCTTGACCATGTTAGGTTTTGCGAGATGTGGACGCCTAGGTATTTGAAGCAGTCCACCCTCTTCACTGGGCTATTGTTGATTATAGAAGAGTCTATAATATAAACTCCCTAGTTTCTGGTTTATAGATAGTCCTTGACTTATGACCACAATTAAGGCCAACATTTCTGTTGCTAAGTGACACATTTGTTAAGTTAGTTTTACCCATTTTACAACCTTTCTTTTCACAGATGTTAAATGAATCACTGCAGTTGATAAATTAGTAACCTGGTTGTTAAGTGAATCTGGCTTCAATACATAGACTTTGCTTGTGAGCAGATCCCAAAGGGTGATCACATGACCACAGGATACTGCAACCATCATAAATAGAGTCAGTTGCAAAGCATCTGAATTTTGATCACCTGACCATGAGGATACTGCGAAAGTGTGAAAAACAGTCATAACTCACTTTTTCGGTGCCATTGTAACTTCGGTCATTAAATGAACTGTTGTAAATTGAGGACTATTATCCCTTTATTATTAAGAAGTTCCTCCTGATCAACTGAAAATTGATATTTTTTCTGAATTTTAAGTTTACTAAATCTAATTGTGCCATCTGAGGCAGCTGAGAAAAGTTTTTTCAACTTCTGCATGTGACAATTGTAGTATCCGAAGTGTTATGTCACCCATAAGAATTATCTTTTCTATTTAAATTCTGTACATATCTACACTGGTAGGCTGCCCTGTTGTGAGCATAGGCCATCAACTTTTTCTGGAAGAGAAGAATAAGAATGGATGATAGCGTCTTTTACTTGTCCTGTCTACATCTCTATCTGTATATTTAAAATGGTATTTTCTAACTTCTGGTGGCTCAAACTATATTTTAATTTATTTTGCTGTGTTTTAATTTCTTCTAGGAAAACTGCATTGTGCATAATGGCAGGAATTTGCCTTCACCCAAGGGAACGGAATGAGATTTTTGCCCTCATGTGGCACCATTTAAAAAATGCTTAAATCTTTAAATGCAAACTGTTTCTCAAAAGCATGTATGTACAAAATGACATTCACAGACACACAGATTGGACTAGGATTGCTTTCTTGTCCCAAAACTTTGGGAAGGCAGAACAGCAGGGGGATTTTTAGTGGAGGGCTGTAGTACAAGCCTGCTGGTCAAACAGTTCAATCTGAAATAATTTTCTAAGCTGGTTTAATGTTTAGAGTCTAGATTTCATTAGCACAGAATTGTAACAGTTTATGGGTAAAGTGTGGAAGTACCTGATAGTTGGTTTTTTCAATCTCTCCCCATGAGGCATGAAAATGTATAGTGGTTCAGTCGCTGCAGAACTTCCAACTGCCAGCAATTCAACCTAACATGGTTAGTGGTGAGAAATACCTTATTGGTTTGGGTTTGAAACTCAAACAATACACAGTCACCAATATCTGATCATGAAAAAAAAACAACTACTCAGCTTTAGTGTTTTGTGCCTACCAGTCTACTTTAGGAATCACTGTTTGGCTTGTTCTCTGGTTAAACGTTGTTTGAGGTTATCTTATTAAGATATAATAACAATTTGATTGTCTCTTAAATATAACAGACCTGCTGATAAGCTTTTTTATCTGTGTCCATGCATAGCTACTTTTCTTTCCAGTTTATAATGGTCAACAATCAGTATAGGATTTTTTTCAATCAATTATACAGGTAGCCTATCATTGCCAATCTTGGAATGATCTAGGAAATTTAACCTTAGTTTAAAGTAGCTTAATGTCCTGTGTTTCTTAAGCCTATTTAATGGTCATTATCCCTTAATTCAGATGAATTAGGAAACTTTGGCTAATGGAAAACTATCCTGCATTGCTGTGGAAGAAAGCTTCTTTCTCTGTTAAGCCACTGGGGCCGTTATGCCCCTCTTGCCTATTTATTTCCTAGGCAGCATCTCTTCCCCTCATTTCCCAAAGTCATCCACACATTACATTACAGTCAGTGGTGAAATGCAGTCTGGTCGCACCGTTTGTGCCAATCCAGTAGCGGCGACGGCATTTGGCCCTGCCCACCTGCCCCTGATGCTATTTGGGCCCTCCCACACCCACCTTTGCTCTTTCTTGCCTTATATCCCCTTCATTTTTTTTCTTTTTTCTTTACCTTAATCGCCTTCCAAATCACCCAGGCTGCCTCCGGTAAGCAAAAACAAGCAGTTTAGAAGCCAGCGCAGCAGTGCAGTTGGCGCACACACACGTACCGGTAGCAAAACTGATTAGATTCCACTATTGATTCCAGTGACTGAGAGGGATAAAATTTGACTTGCGGTCACAATTGAGCCCAACATTTCTGTTGTTAAGTGAGACATTTGTTAAGTGAGTTTTGCCCCATTTTACGACTTTTCTTGCCACCGTTATTAAAGTGAATCGCTGCAGCTGTTAAGTTAGTAACATAGTTGTTATGTGAATCTGGCTTCCCCATTGACTTTGCATATCAGAAGGTCGCAGAGTGGGATCACATGACCCCGAAGGACACTGCAACTGTCATAAATATGAGTCAGTTGCCGAGCATTTGCATTTTGATCACATGATATTGGGGAAAATTGCTGCAAAAATCATAAATGTGAAAACCGGTCATAAGTCACCTTTTTCAATGCCATTGTGACTTGGAATGGTCACTAAAGGAACTGTTGTAAGTTGAGGACTACCTGTTGTTTGCCCAAACTGATACTGTCAGCCCTTGGGGATAATCAGACAAGCAATCAAAACCATGAGTACTATACTACTTCTGTTGTAAGGTTATAGTCACAGAATCTTGTAAATCATAAAGCAATTCTCTTCTTCCTTACCTTTATTTTCCAGAGAACCAGGGAGGATTCCTTGTGAGATGCTTTCTCCACTCCCATTTTTTTCTGTGGGCTGAAATACCCTAGTCCCGGGGTGTCAAACGCAAGGCCCATGGGCCAAATGTGGCCCGTGAGGTGCTAAGATCTGGCCGTAGGGCCACCCTGAAAACAGTGAAGGACCGACCTGCAATGCCTCTGCCATTGAAAATGGAGCTCAGGGGAGCTACGCATGGTCCCCCTGGGCTCCGTTTTTGGCTGCAATGCCCTCCTGCAGCCCTCTGCCAGTGAAAACAGAGCTTGGCGGGGGCGTGCCTGTTTTCACTGGCAGAGCACTGTAGGGGGCCATCCCAGCAAAAAACAGAGCCTCAAGCCACCACAGGTTTCCCAGACACGTGTGACATTTATTTATTTATTTATTTATTTGATTTATATACCGCCCCCTCTCCCGAAGGACTCGGGGCGGTTCACAGCCAATA
>JAEANM010009519.1:0-16324 GCA_017656035.1 Myanophis thanlyinensis
CCTGAGCCAGCTGGCTCAGGAATTCTGGGAGTTGAAGTCCATGAGTCATGAAAGAGCCAAGGTTCCCGACCCCTGCCCTAGAGAAATGCTGCCCACCGGTGATGATTCTGACCTTGAATGGATTTGTTTCAGTTTAGTGCAGTTTCTCTGTTCAGTGTGGATATAAATAATCTCTTCAGGTATCGATTTGAACAAACAAATAGCTAATACAGCTCCATTTTGCACTTTCTCTGACCTCCATGTGTTCAGCTAGGAGTTATGAAGAAGAGTTATATTTATGTTGGCTTGAATAGTCCTAAAAGCTCTTGGCATGATATGAGTGCCGAATGAAGCAAGGTACCAGATTCCATTGATAGCTGTATTTGGTTTCCATCCAACCCAGGCACAGGATCCGTCAGCCTCCTTACTGAATTCTTGAAAGCATTGTATCTTTTAGTAATATGTGCAAAAGCTACTTGTTAGAAGTAGCTCTCCTGCTATTCTTCCAAATCCACCATATGTGCTATTAAGCCATGGATTAAACCCTGCCCTTCAGTTAAATTAGATCAGTCTCTGACTCAGATAAGATAAAGAGTGTTTTTAGTCTGCTTCGTTCTCTCTAATTTCATTAATAGAGGTTCACCTCCTTAGCAAACTTGCTTTACAGGTTGATTAGTGGTGACAACATTGTTGAAGAAGCATTCCTTTGAAATATCTGTGGCTCAATTGAAATTTATTAGAAAGGGCAACATGCTTGGCTTTTGGTATTGTAGACAGTGCCACCTGGAGGCCAGATTAAGGCTGCAGTTGTAAATCAAAAGTTAATGGATAAAGTTGTATAAACAGTAAATTATACTGGCTCTTTGAAAGTGATGGGGGTATTTATATTTTTTTCAGTATTGTTGTTCTGCTGTATTTTTGTAGCCATTCATTGTTTTGTAGCCATTCATTCAAAGTTTTCAAAGAAAAAAAGATGACAATAAGAAAGTAATTTGAGTGCTATATTTTAATAAGTTTAGGACCAAGATTTTATTTATTTTGACAAAGAACCTATATTTTTTGGCATTTTCATAGAAACTGGACAGTGTTGTTATTCTTAATGGCAATTTTCACCTTTCACTTATAGGGCAAGGATTTTGTTACTGAACTATAACAAATCTCCAAAACTGAACTAGAACTCTCAAATCTATTTTGGTATTTGTACTGTGCCTGTTGATGATTGAGATACAGTGATTAGTGTGTGAAGGCAAACTTCTCTGTAAAGCAGACATATCATTTTTCAGATTTGTATGGAAGTGACACTAAAAATGCAATTGCCTTAAAGAGGGGCTTGCTTGCCTTCCCACACTCTGTGAAGCATCTCTTAGCTAGAGATAGAAAACTAGGTGTGTACTGGTCAAGTCTGACTTGCTTACAGTTTAATAAGAAATGGGTTGGCCATCTTGGAATTGCTCTACAATGAAAGCCATAATATATAAGGCATTGAGAAGCCAGTATGATATACAGGTTAAGATGCAGGACTGGCAGTCAGACCCATGCCACCTTTATCCCAGTAGCACATTGCCTTCAGGTAAGTCATTTTCTCCCAGCTCAACTTGCCTCACAGGGCTGTTGGGGAGAATAGGAAGAGAAGGCAGCATATCCACCATCCACCATGGCTTGGGACCCGGGTATTTACGGGACCGCCTGTTGCCATCATCAGCCTCCCGCCAGCCAGTATGTTCCCACAGGGTGGGCCTCCTTGGGGTTCCATTGCCTGGACGTTGTCATCTAGCAGTCCCAAGGGTTCGAGCCTTCTCTGTGGGGGCACCCTCCCTTTGGAATGAATTACCCCCGGAGATCCCGACCATCACAGACCTGCAGACCTTCCGGCATGCATTAAAAACGTATTTATTCCAACAGGCCGGTCTGGCCTAGCATTAATTATTTGGGGGTTTTAAATTCTATAATTTTAATTTTAAATCAACCACCTATTTAATTCTTTTTAATCTGTTTTTAATTGTTTAATTTATTGTTTCTGTTTTAAATGGTTGTACACCGCTCCGAGTCCCTTCTTGGGAGAGGGGCGGTATATAAATTTAAATAAATAAATCTTGAGCTCTTGAATAAAAAGGTGGGATATAAATTTGAATATATAAATGCAAAACATATTTAGATCCCTCCCCCCTTCTGATATTCAGCAGCTGTCTCCCCATAGTCTTCTGAAAAGCCTTGTAGACCTGGCTTTTTCCACAAGTCTTTGGTATGTTGTGTGGTCTGAACCAGCAAAGGTTGTTTGCTGGATGTGAGGGTTGTATTGCTTTGTGGGATGCTGACTTTTACATGTATGTATTATTTATAAGCTGTCCAGGGTTGGTGCTACATACATGGGCAGCCATATAAATCTTATTAATTTTCCTAAAATAAGGGAATACTTTTACAGCCAATTTTACCAGTTAGTAAATAGTAACAGAATAGTAACAATTATGTTGGTAATTAGTAATAGTATGTAATAGCAGTAGCATCTTCCATACTGAAACAGCCTTGGAATTACTCATTAGAATCCTGCTTGTGAATATCATTTGGACTCAGTATGTGCAGCCCTCTAGCAGTATAGTCACTTGCAAACTATCTTATTGTTGATATATAGTAGTATTGAGATCTGCATCACAGAAAAATGGTCCATGCTGTCATCCCTTTATGCAGCTGCAAACCTAAGTCAATAAGTTAATTAACATATGAACAAAACCAGTATTGCTGTGGCTTTCATGCTGTCAGAGTAATCCATGTCGCTCAGATTGCAAGATTTTGTTCCATTTATTTGCCCCGAGTACATCATTTGGTACTGTGCTTTCTACTTTCCAGAGAAAAGAAACTAAAAGGCAGAGTGCAGGAATTGGTGAATGCCTTAGAAAGACTAACTAAGAGCAGCGAAATTCGGCATCAGCAGTCTGCAGAGTTTGTTAATGACTTGAAACGAGCAAACAGGTAACGGGTTCCTCCAGTCAATGGCAACATACTGTATGCTGAGCTAAATTCACATGTTTTTTGTTACGCTTGCTATGAGTCACTATATGGAATATACATGACTGTCAATGCACTAGCAGAGTGTTGGACTTAGATTCAGAGCAGAGCAGATCTGTGTAGCTAGCTGGGATTGAAACGTTGTGGTGGGGATCCTGCCCAGTATGTCCACAAGCCAATAACCATTTAAGATGCTGCCAATCAGAATGGATGTGTAGATATGACTACCTTGACCTATGTTTTCTATGTGTTTGCTTAGTAACCTTGTGGCTGCCTATGAGAAAGCAAAGAAGAAGCACCAAAACAAGCTGAAAAAACTGGAATCCCAGATGATGGCAATGGTGGAAAGACATGAGACTCAAGTCAGGATGCTCAAACAAAGAATTGCTTTGCTGGAAGAAGAGAACTCAAGACCTCACACCAATGAAACATCCCTTTAAGAGAGATTAGTTTTCTTTAAATCAATGTGCCATTACAAAAATGACTCTTTACAAGACTCATTGAGATAGTTGTGAATTGATATAAACCAGGCAAAGTTGGAGATCAATACCTCATAGTGAGATTGCAACTTCAACAATACACAGCCATGGGCATGAGCCCCCAAACTAATGCTTTTTTTATAGTTGAACATACTCAGTGCCTGGTGGTAAATGCATCAGTTTATCACATTTCCAGTGTAATAGTTTTACTGATATTATTACAGATTATGTTATGAATTTCAAATTTGTATGACTAAAGTATATTCCTCTGCTCTTAATTGTTGAATGCTGTTTGGAGTCTACCATAACAATGAGGCAATGCTGGAACACCAGTGTACTCATAGCTATCAATTGGATAATAGCATTTTTCCCCATTTTCTTTTGTCATTCATTCTGCATTCCCCCTTACAATGTAAAGCAGGTATCTGTAGCCAGCCTCTAGGTATACAGCAGATCAAGCCTTAGCGTATAGTTGGATTTTATTCTTGCTTTTTCAAGTGATGGGAAATCACAATATATACTGCACATACCGCTATATAGTTATTGCAGTGATGAAGGTGAAACTGCTAAATAGCTGTTGTAACTCAAATCAAAAGGAATATGTAGTGGAAAGGTGATTTTAAACTGGGCTTTTGAACACTAAATTAATTCTAGTTTTTTGCTTCTCGTTAATAGTGATAAGAATATGGGCAATGGAAGAATTTTATGTCAAACCAACTGGAATAACTTCTTTCATACTATAACTATTTTTCTGTCTGATGCTGTCGGGCCATTTTTAGGATGTGCCCACTGAAAATGCCCCAGCATTATTCTGTTGCATGGTTTGGTAAACCTGCAATTTGCCATATTAGTCAATCACAGGAATATAATCCATGGTAATTCTGAGATTAACAATCTAGTGCAGTATTTCTCAAACACAGCAATTGTAAGATGTGTAGACTTCATCTCCCAGAATTCATCAGTTTGAGAAGCACTGATCTATTATCTAAAGACAAGCTATTTCACTGCTGCTATCTGTCACAAATAAGAGGTTGTTCTTAATTTGTAGTAGTTAGGCATTTATAAGAGACAAAGTATATTGCTGGACAATGTCTAACTTTGCATTCCGTATATAAATTATATATGGGTGTTGCAAAATATTCTAGAATGGTGTCTGTATGGGGCAAGATCCATAAAACTACAATTCAGCTATTTCAGTTCCAAAATAACACTATTCCACTTCACTCATTTTACTTTTTTATTTTCTGATTGAAACCAGTATAAAATGTTAAGGAATGTGCCTGAGTAAAAAATGTTTGGGGAACATTTTCCAGCGGGAATCAGTTATGATGCTAATACTGTCCATTTAGTTCAGTAAACTGTATCAATTAGAATTAGAAGAGAATGCAGTGTTATATCCCTTAAATTTTAAAGCCTTTTTAAATTGAAATGTCTTTATATTCTATTTTTCTTTTTGTGGTGTAGCATAAGCACAGCAATAATTCTTTTTCCTTTAGTCTGCTGTATAGATGTCATTGGACATTAATCTTTTAATAATAATCCTCAATCATGGCAGATGCTACACTGTGGTGCCTTCCTTTTAGAATGGTTTCTCCTTGCATTGATTTTTGGAAAGACTGCAATAAGGCCAATAGTTTACCAATCTCTTCTTAGTCTTTTGAATGTTCTTCTACATTTAATCATTGTAGGCAATTTAATACACTTTTCAATCAAACTGAAATTTTTCTTACTCCTATTTCTTTTATAGTGAAGATCAGCACCTAACCGTGTTTTCAAATGAACCAAGTCAGCTTCACCTAACCTGCATTATTTTATTAGGATTTCTTAGAAACATTATCTCAACTTGGAGTTGTCCAAAACAAGAACTATGTAATGGTTTATTTTTAAATGTACCTGTGCATTTGAATTTGGTATGGACAGAACATTCCAGATTGCTCTTTCCAAAAGTGGAGTTTAAAAAGTACACAATGTCCTATCCCTATTCTTGTACCATGCAGTCTTCTAAGCTCTTGCCTCATGAGTATCTGAGCTGATACTCTATGACAGGTTTGGGAGGGAAAGGATAGGGAAGAAAAACATCCCCTGAAACTAGCACAGATTAATTCCATCTTTTTCATCCAATGGAGAAAAATAGCTTTCTGCTCACCAACATGATCATGACAGCTGTTGACTGTGATATCCTTCACCTGAGATTCTCCCCATCTTCATGTGACACCCAGGGGATTGCTCTGCAAGTTACCGTATTCACATTAGGCTTCATTTGGGCCCAGTTTTCTTGCCTTTTTTCTGTTTGGCATTTTTCAACATAGTACATCTGTTTTACGATAAATGCTATGATTGTTAGACAAAACTACACCAACTCCATTATCTAAGCAAATCAGATATTTATAAGCAAGATTTTTCATGGAGAATACAGTAAATAGTAAGGAGAATTCATCTTTTTTGTTTCTTTTTTCTTCACAAATTGTAAACCACAAGTAATTCTGAAAAAAGATGATTCATTCTCCTTTTAAAATTTCTTATTGCATGATTTATCATTTTTTGTAATAGCATTTTATCATATGTAGGTAGTCTAATTGTCTCAATCATTCTGTGTTTTAATTTGTTTTGGGATTGGCAATAATTATTAGAAATTGCTAATTTGAAGAATACTTCTGGTACGTGGAAGTAATTTATTTCATTCAGTATTTTTCTTCCTAGTTAGAAATCTTCAGAATCATACTGTGAACTACATTATACATTCCATATTTTACTTATAATTGTTAACCTATTTTAACTGACATGCCATTCAGCTGTTTTTTCCATAAGGTATGATTCAAAGCACTTAAAATAAGGTGAGACTTGTAACAAGGAAATACAAATCTGAAAATTAAAGGTTCTACTATCACTGTGGAGGATGGCTTGCTGCAGCTTAATCATGTAAAAGCTTAGAAATGAATACTGAATTCTACACATCAAACCTTTCAGAAGATATTTCTTTCAAAACTCTCTATTTTTAGCTTGTGTACCACTTCAAACTATATTTAAGGCAGCTGAATTTGTTCATTGAATTTAATGCATAAACTGAAGAGAAATGATAGCTAGGGCTATAGTTTACATCAAGTCAGCTTCATCTATGGAAAAGGAAGTAAATAGTCTGAACAAAAGATCTGTAACTTAGTACTTTTTCACTTCCATTCTTTAAAAACCATTAAGTAATTTTTAAATGAAAGACAACCAAAAGGAGCTTTGGCTATCAGACTTCATGGAATCCTTTACACTTTTTGTCCCTGCTATTGCCAAGCATATTAAACACTACAATACTGTAGGCAAGCTTGGAAACTGTTTGCATGTATGTCAGCTAAGAAGAAATTTTAAAAAATTAGACATTAAAATTGATTGCAACTAAATAAGGATCGGAATGTCTTGGTCTGCTCCTAATTCATTTCCTAGAGCTTCCCTACATAGGCCTTCTAATACAATTAAATATTTAAAATCCTGCACATTTTCCTAATGAATATGTGAAGAACTATGTGGCAACATGCATATAGGATGGGGAAAATGAAGTTTGTGTGTTCATCTTACTTAGTCCTGGCTTTAGCACGAGGTTGGGCTAGAATACCTACAAGGTCCTTTCTGGCCCTAGGATTATATTAAGAGTTCAGATTAATCCCAGCAAAGCTCTAGCAAATGCACTATCAAAATGACAGGAATACATCGATCAACTGATATGGCCTTCATTTCCCAACTTTACCACATCAAAACTTTCTGCCAAATTAAGCAAATCAGCCAGGAAGCTTTGATCAGCACAGCTGTAATTGCATGTTTGCTCTCTCACTCAGTTAACCACTGAGAGCTCCTGTAGATATTAAAGACCCTCCATATACCAATAATAAAAGTCTTCCAGCAGACTTTTTTTATGATGTTGTTCATTTCCTGCATAGGCATGCATTTATTGTCCTCTCTGAAAGGTAAGCATGCCTTCTCTGCTCTAGGGCTATTGTCATCCTTCGACATGGATAATAGAACACTGGCAGGTTTTTCTGGATTTTACTGCTTCTGATACCAGTTATCCCGTTTTTCTAACTGCCTTATCTATGGTTTTTTTTTAATCTAGTTGGTGGTGTCAGATTCTTTTGATTCCAACATCTGTTACAAGAGCTAACTGCTTCTTATCTGTTATCTTGCTGGCTGGATAGACCACATTATGTAGATTGACTGAAGTGGTGCATGATCTTGTTTTGAATATTAAATGCTGAGGATTGATTGACCCCTGCTAACCATTAAACGTAAACGTCTTATGAAATGTTCTTATAAAAATACGCACTTGCAATTCCAAGACATCCTTAAGCAAAGCTATCACATTTTCATCCCAAGATAGCTTTAGTACCCCAGAAAATACCTTCAGGTAAACCCACTCAGGTGAGAAAATATAATTCATTACATACAGTTCTTGCATTAGAGCTTTGGTTGCATTTTTTAAAACAATTTTCATGATATCGGAATAGAGTTTGGGTGGCTATAACAAATAAAATCTACAGTAACCAAATATGAGAATGTCAGTAAAACAGTTGAAACTAGTTTTAGTCTGCATGTAGATTATAGAATGCTGATAAATTCAGAAATGACAACATAAAGGCAAATAGCATGAATTATCCTGATCTAGTTTGGCAGTTTTGCTCATAGTCTTGTTCAGAAAACCAAAGTCAACCTCATAAGTGTGCTAACAAATCATTTGATCAGGACATACTATTGATAAAATATACTCAGCACACCTAAAATAAAACCATCACTCCACATTCCAGTAGTTATGAAAGAATGTTAATTTAAAACAGTTCACTACAAACTTTCATGGTATCTCATTCCAAATTTGGCTATGGCAGCACTGATTCAACCAGCATTAAAAGGCTTTTATCTATCCAATTTTGTTTCAGTGCTTTAATTTGACATACTTGGTTTGAGCATGTTATTGGCTTTGAATAAAAAATAACTGAATTATATTTAGTATGCATTTTAAAAAAAAATCACAAGTTGGATCAACTGGAAGTACTGCATCTGGATTGGAACAATCCACATGTCTAATAGATGGCAGCAAGAGATACAGAAAGCTGAACTGCCATCTACTTGTCTCAGTATTTGCCAGCGATACGGTAACCCTAAAGATTTCCCTGTGCAGTCATGTCCAATTCTAGGGCACGGTGCTCATCTCCATTTCTCGGCCAAGGGAACCAGCATTGCCCCAAAACATTTTCTGTGGTCTTATGGCTAGTATGGCTATATGCCAAAGGTGCACAGAACACTGACCTCCCCCCCCCCAAATGTGACCTACTAATCTACTCACCTTTGCATGCTTTTGATCATCTAGGTGGACAGGAGAGCCCTAATTTAATTTATGCAAATTGGATTCCTTGAATTGATGGCTTTTCAGTTGAGGATTATGCCAAATGAAAAGAATGCAGTGATCTTGTCATTTTCTTTCTGCATTTCCCAAATGTTCTCAGTGGGATAAGCGAAATCTGCACCTCCTCCAGCAATGGTGTTACCTGTGCAAAAACTTTTGAGATGCATCCAGTACCTTGGTTTTGCTAAAGCTGGCAGACATGGTAGAATAGATCCATCATAATACACAGTCCATTATGTCTATTAAGCAAAAATGTATTTCATAAGTTATAGTTAAAACAGGCTTCTAGACATTGATGCATCTGACATACTGTGCAGAATGTTACTTTTTCAAGGCATGATTTTTACACCAGCTTGAATGTAGTGTTATTTACAAAACAGAGCAAGCACATTTTTAAATTAAATGTCAGTATTGTTCCTGTTTATATTTTTTTGTTGAAAAAAACACCATTTTCATTGGTTTTTCATTGGTTTTTCTAGATGCTGTAAAATAGCTATTTCTGTTTGATATAGAATTGTACAAACTGTAGTTATTTATACAGAGACATAACACTTTTATAAATGTTCTTATATTCTGAATAAAAATTTAATGCTGAAAAGGCATCCAATCTTCTTTCTTACAGATTACCTTCATGTAATTTGCCTTTTGGTCAAAAGCCCTGAATTTTGGGGGCAGCATAAAATGTTTCTCAAGCTCAAGCTATTCTATATGTAGGAACATTGTTTAGCAAGGGTCCCCTCCCAGGGCCACAGCCCAGTGCCGGGATGCAGGAGTCATGGGTGAGTGTATGTGTGCGAAGCTGAATTTGTGAAAACGGCGTGTGCACACAAAACCATCCCATCTCCCCCTTACTCCACCACCAGCAGTCTGGAAAAGTTGGATACCTTTGTTTTATCGCACTCGATTCCATACTACTTGGAATGTTTTCTATATCACCATTCCCCCAACCTAGCCTATTCTAGCTATGCAGACTTCAGTGCCGGCTTGGGAATTTTAAGGAGACATTTGCATGCATAGCTGAGGATATCCAACAAGATGATCACCTTCCACTGTGCATTTGTTTATATGACAGTTATATCTGAAAATTGTTTAAATGTCATGCAAGAATCATGCATAATCTATGTATTTCCTACAAACTCAAAATTTTAGATATGTAATTAGTCACTAAATATAGAATATGGCACTTTTTAAAACCAATACTGGATAAAATGCTTAAAAATAGCTTCTATTGTATATAGCACTTAGATTTATATACCGCTTTATAGTGCTTTTCAGCCCTCTCTAAGCAGTTTACAGAATCGGCATATTGCCCCCAACAATCTGGGTCCTCATTTTACCCACCTTGGAAGGATGAAAGGTTGCGTCAACCTTGTACCTGATGGGATTTGAACCGGCCATATATATATTCAATCAAGAATCCTGAAAAAGGAAATTAATCCAGGAAAATTTCTGAGCAAGTTCAGCTAAATGTAGCAACATTATAATTGCTTTTTTTCAAAATACATCTTGGTGAACACACAAAGCCATACACATTAGATACTTGGCATCCGATTATTTTAAAGACGATCTTGATTTATTTTAAAAATATAAATGTAAAACATATAAAAAGATCCAGGAAGTATAAAGACACTGGTGACAATGCAATCTAAATTCATTGAAACTCCGTTAAGGGCAAAATGCTTGAGGATGGTTTACAATTTAAATACTGCTATCATTTAATATATGTTAATGTATGTAATATGTTAATGTATGTAAATGTTAGTTGCAGTTTCTATGCAATATATTAGTTATAAAGTCCAAGCAACATACTACAGTCTTGCACTTCAGAAACATAGTATTTCAAATTATTTGTTACCATAAGTCCCATTCTTAGTTGTTTCTTTTCAATATACAAATTATCTTGGTGAACATACAATATCATATAGATACTTGACATCTGATTATATTTCAAAGACAATCTTGGTTTATTTTAAATATATAAATGGGAAAAATTCTATCCTCTAACATATAATAGAAGAAATACTCTGATAACCAACCCATTGTTCCTCATTTTGGTCAAGACCAAAGTTTCTTGCTGTTAAAAATGGCAAAACAAGAACTAATGATTGCAAAAATCTGCAGTGTCCATTGCCTCAAATCTTCCATACGTCTTGTCAAGCAGTAAAGATATTTAAACCAAATATATTAAACCACTGTGAAATAATAATCCAAATTCCCAAATGGGTTCTTATTATTCACTACTCTGTATTTTCGGACATAATTTTAATTGTCATCTCACCAAAACCAAGCTATTACTATTGCAGTGTCATTCTTTTATACCATATAACAGAGAATATTAACAATTGGTTTATTTAAAAACAACACCTTAGCATGTTTGAGAGACCACTCACTACAGTGAATTAAAAGATTGGTCTTTAAAAGAACAAACTAACTCTGGTCAAGGAAACTAATTTAGACATCAAATTTATATTTCCACTGATATATCTGCTGTTATAGATTTTTACATTTTCTAGAAATAAGCCACAATGCATACTGAATATTGATTTTACAACACTGTACTATTTAACTGATTTACCAATAGAAAAATGATTTTACAATATGTTGCAAAAAGCTATTTTTACATAACATTAAATTACATTAACAAAACAACTTCATAAATCTCATTTCAAAACAGGACCCCAAGATGCAGTTTATTTTTCTAAAATTACAGGTACATTTTAGTTCTCTAATATTTATGATGCTTTTTAACCAAATTATAATTATTTTTATCTCACCAAAAAGTTTGTATATGTCCAGCAGTATTTTCACCCACCTCTACCCCACAGACACACACACATACAAAACTGCATTAGAAACTTTTCACATACAAAATTACTTTGGAAACATCCCTTGGTTTAAAAAATCATTGCCATCTAATATGCAATACTGTTGCCAAGGAAAGTCCAAAATCTCCTTGAACATATGGAATAAGTTTGATTGATGAATCCTGATCACTGAAGCAAAAGACTGATTCCCTGTTGATACTAAAAGCTGGGTGTGTATTTCAAAACCCATAAAAACACAGATCTTTTCAAGAACCAGGTAAAAGTGGGATCTTCTTGCATCATTTTTGACAAACATACTTGGAGGAGCAAATGAAATGTATACTGATTATAAAGCATTGGGGACATTTTGCATCCATCAGTGTTTTCAGCATATAGTAGCAGTTTAAGTCATATTCCTGCTTCTTGAAAAAGATACACATGTTTAAATATCACATTTTGGTTTTAGTAATAGGCAGCTTTCCTATAAGGAAGCCTTCACAGTGCACATGATTAAATGTATGTATAAGAATTCAAATATAAGAAAGCAGAAGCAGAACATCTGAACTGAGTGATTCATGATTAATAGCTACAAATATATCCATGTTCCTCATACTTGATGTAGTATAGGAAAATCAAAACCCACACTTCTAATCAGACAAAGCTCACAAAGTGGTTTGATCTGAAATTTAAAATAGCATCTAAGGCAACACTGCTACCAGACAGAAAGAATGTCATTGATCAATTTCAGGCAGGCAGCAATGAAAAAAACAAAGAGGCACTTACACGATCCATCACCTCTAGATTAAAAATGTCAAAAGCTGCTTTAAGCATATATTCATTAACTCATTCGGCACTTGCTACTTTGTGATAATAACCAAAATCTGGGTAAAAGGTTATATTAATATATCACTTGAATGTGTGATACATAGTACATTATATATTGGACAGTCTTGGAAAGAAAAGCTAAGTTGAAACAAACATGCACAATTTTATAACAAATCAATTAAAATTCTGCTTAAATTTAGCCTATAAATCCAGGGGGGAAATGAACAACAATTGAAGCTGGAATATTTCTTTCAATCTGTTTTCTCTGAATATTTCAAAAGCATCTGAAGAAAGCTATGAAACTTCATGCCACACAAAATATATCCTTAACACGGGTTAAGAACAAATCAAAACCTTTACATAGAACATAGAAACATATACACAGAAATGCTCCCAAAAGATGATTTTACAGTCTATGTTTTTATAGCAGACCTTGATCTTTAAAAATGCAAGTGGACATACTTAATTCAATTAAGGCAAATTATTAATTGCCATGCCCTCCACTAAACAGCAGTGCAGAATCCAACAGTCAAACAGTATTTATTTATGGAGATGAGTTCAGATCAATTCACAGATCATTTATTTTTCATCCTTTAAAATGCCCCATTAGAGAAATAAGAATCAGTTACAGCCAATGAATCATCTTATCTTCACTGATATATAGAAACCTAAGAAAACCATATGCCTGCATTTTGGAATATGTGAGGATAATATTTAAGCTCTTTGCAAAAAATAAAATATACTTACTAACTGAAGAGGTAAACAATCTGAAATGTTCACAGTGCAGAGCACCCAGGAACTATTACATTATTTTCCACACTTTAAGACATGATACGGGCAAATTAAGGGAAACAGCCATGTGCAATATTATATCTGGTAAAAGTGATGATTATTACACATCTTAATTTGCAACCTGTGTCAAGGCTAGGTAAATAAACCAAAATTAGTCTTTTATAGAATCCCTGGGAAGCCCTCAACAAAGTAGTAGTCAGACACTGAATTTTCTGTATTCAAAAAGAAAGAATGTGTG
This sequence comes from Myanophis thanlyinensis, assembly GCA_017656035.1. NCBI lineage: Eukaryota > Metazoa > Chordata > Lepidosauria > Squamata > Homalopsidae > Myanophis > Myanophis thanlyinensis. Next base: position 13,501 of record JAEANM010009519.1, read on the forward strand.
CCCCATAAAAGTTACTTTACCTAGGAAAATTAATCTCGCATTGCTAGTATATCACTTAAGCACCTCATATTCAAAACACACATCACTGTGCCAAAGTTCCTCTTATTAATGGCATCACACAAAGGAAGCAGCATAAAACAGTAACATTCCTGGAAATCAAGGTTCACATCAGAAGAATGTTGGCACTAGCAGCCTGAAAATCCAATTTTCAGTGATTGAGGTTAGCAAATTAGGCACTTTTATTACTACAAGAGACAACCTGCATTAAATACTGACCAAAAAGTTATTTTCACAGATCAAGATTGAACAAAAGAATATGGCATCTTCATCACCAGTTTTTCAACTATCTTACTTTTAACAGATATGCAAATCCAATTAACTTCCTGTTATGAATAAATGCTGGATGCAGTAAGCAGGCATATAGCCACTAGGTTAGTCTGTAATTCAGTTATTTACAAAACGATCAATAAAGAAAACTGAACTTACTTGGCAATTAGTCTGCAATTATTTTGCTGTTATGAAGAAGAGGCTAAGGATACCATAATTATATATAAATTTCACTGTATGATCCTTTAAACAAGGGAAGGTGTATATTGCAGGAATTTTGCAAGCAAATGGGCTATGCTTAACTTTCAAGCCTATTCTAGTTAAATTTCAGAAACCTCAGTGAATACCGTGAATCCAAACTGTCACAGTAAGGCTAGAGCCCTGAGGAAACAAAATTCAGTGCTAGTTTTTATACAGTCTGTATTTACACATGTTCCTTCAGTGCATTTTGGGCTAGGGTTATAAGTTCAGGTTTTATTGCTTGTTTCTATTCCATTCCATGTTTTCACTGACATAGCACAAAGCATTTTTGAGCTACTACTCTGAAATCAAACTCAAGTTTTAAGTCAGACCAAAATACTGAAATAAAATGATAGAAACCTAGTGAGCAGTACAAACAAAAGCCCTTGTTGTTGTCTGAAGGAAGGGATTAGCCTTTCTGCCAACAATTCCATTACTGTGGAAACCCTTCTAAGTCAACTGGTGGTGTTTCTATAGGCAGTAAATGGCAGCGTCTCTCAACATATGGTGTTCCAAGTGGGGAAAAGAGCCAGCTTCAGATAAAATGGATTCAATGATACTCCTTTTTCCTGATTCAGGCTGTCCGTTCTGCCAATCTGAAGCTGGTATAGTTAATTCTCTCTTATACTACTTTTAGGAGGAGATTTTAAACTCTAGAAAGCCTCCTCAGACCATCCACAAAACTTCTGCTAGAGGCAGCATAACTAATAGGGCTTTGAGATTGGCTAGAGTATTTTTTCCTTAGTTTGAATCTCACAGAAGCTATAAGCCATGTAGTTTCATATGTTTTTTTTCTTTGTACTACTTCCAAAACTAATTTATTCTATCTGCTACAATTATCTCCCTAAACATACATTTTCATATTTTATTTTTCAAAATACCTGTAATTCTGGTTGGAAACAGTTTATAGACATTTTACACATGGGGAACAATAAAAGTTATATTAGACATATTCCAATATCACCACCATCTTCTCACTAGAGCTGAAACAACGCAACTACTGAACAGAAAGTAAGATAAAATATCACACTAGTAATACAATTTTAAATCATGCCTATATTTTTAAAAAGTTCCAATACAGTGCAACAATGAAGATGTAGAAAATAAATTGATTTGAATGATATAAGATCCCAGGCAGAACAAATCTCTCAGAACAAAAGGTTGCTTTTTTTCTGAATTGTAAAATGCTAGCTCCTTGCTCAATACAGAATATTGTTCTCTTCAGAAAATCTGTGTTTTCAGCAGCTGTACCACAAAGTATCACAAATAAAACCATTATCATACATCAGAGCAATTTAAATGTGTAAAAGGTTAACAACGGCAAGGGTAAAATACTCCTCCAAAATCTAGACAGACAACAAATGAGTTTAAAATGCCCACTAATGCATAGCTAGGAGCTACTAAATGATATACTGGAAAGCATTTTTGCAGGTAAAAGCTAGACTGCATTTAAAGTGCAACACTATATGGTGCTACCCCCATATTACAATGAGAACAAAACCTTCCAGTCCACCACTAAGTCCCTGCAGTGCTTTAAAACCTGAGAAAATGTAAAAGTTGGATTTTAAAAACCCACTCAATTGCTCTGTGCCAAGACCCTAGCCAGCTTGTGCAAATAACCAAGCTTCAGAGGTCAAAATTTTTCATGATCGCATCATGGTCAAACTTGAAGCTCAGAAAAGCACGTGAGGAGAAAGAGAATTTGCAATGGCCATTGCATGACACCGATTGTCCACGTTCTTGTTGTTGGTCTTCGCTGAGACAGCACAAATCACAGGCTGTTTCTACATTAAAAAAATAAAGAATTTAGCAGTGAGTGACAAATTGGAGTCAAAATAACCTTTAAGAAAACTTTAAACATGCAATACATATTTCTTAGACATTCACTAATTTAAAAATTGGACAGGATGGGAACTCTAATTCAATTATAGTTATATGGTTATATAAGCTAATAAAACTAGACACAGTAGGGGCAGCTGATTGGAGAAAGCTACCTTGGGCAAAGCAATTCTAAATGACAAAAGCCTTTGTCCTAAGATTATGTCCTGTTCCTTCTTTAAATTCCTACGTTAATACTTCTTATTAATCTTCAGAATAAGCAGTGACTCCACCAAAGGTCTGCAACATCTTTAGTAATATTGTGATCACTAATATCTAAAGCAGTGTTTCTCAATCTTGGTGACTTTAAGATGTTTGGACTTCAACTCCCAGAATTCCCCAGCCAGCTTTGGGGAATTCTGGGAGTTGAAGTCCAAAC
>JAEANM010009520.1:0-16324 GCA_017656035.1 Myanophis thanlyinensis
GATAGATAGATAGATAGATAGATCACATATATTAATTCACTACTGCACAATATAGTTCAAAACTGCTGTTTCTCAGGAGGATTCCCGTTACATTTATTTTTTTCTTATTTAATTATAGATACAGGTGATGGTCTTGATTTTCAAAAAAATTAAACTCCCTAACTGACATGTGCTGACTGAAATTGCCTTCTATGACTGCTCTTAGAAAACCAATTTCCATTTGGCACCCATATGTTTTGTCTACATCTCTATTTTAGGTTTTGGTGATTATTACACATGCAGCTCTTGCATAATAATATCTCAGGAAATGTTTCACTGAACAAAAATATGTCACACTAGTGCAACATAGTGAAGTATCTTATGGAGGCACATCAGAAATAATCATTCATCTCAAAATTTGAGAAGTTTAAGAAAAGTCAAAATTTGAGAATTCATCTCAAAAACAGCAACTTTGTAAAGCACCTGGGAAATCAGGAGATTTGGGGAGTTCAAGTGAGTATAAAAATTTATTGCAAGCTTAAGTTCTCTAAAAGAATCTGTCCAACTGACCATTAAAGGAAATGAGGAAAAGATAAGAGAGGCTTTCAAGATGGTTGGACTTAGATCTCTTGTGGCCGTCAAGGGATTAGTGACTTATGAAACGTTTAACCCCCTTCCTTGGGCTCAGTCTGGTCATCTCCTACAAGCTTCTACTAAAAAGTAAAGGTGTTTCAAGCTTTGCCCAGATTTCTGCTAATATTGAGAGCAGGATGTGTTTCAGTATGTAAGAATTTATGCCAAATTGTATTAGTTATGCATCTCTGAAATAATAATTTGTCTATAAAATGTATTGACCATCTAGGAAATGATAGTGATATTGTTATTGTTAATAAAGATATTTGTTGGATTCATAGATAACAACAATAATAGCAATACTCTGCTCTGATTGTGACTTACAGAGTTCGGTGATATGGCTAATATTTACATTTCAAGAGTCATATTGTCTGAAGATTGGTATGCACACATTCCTATATACACATTTCTTTGTCCCATTATCTGGAAAAGAAGAAAGGGGAAGATACACCCTCTACCCTGTCCATCTATACTTGCAGTTGAATAGCAGGATGCTGTGGAGTACTTCCATAACAGAAGACCATATATGAAGTGCTCTCCTCACATTTTTTTCCCCTTAGGATAAATATTTTTCACTCAATCATCTGTTTTTCAGGATAGACGCATTTGTAGCAACAGCTGGACATGTTTTTAAAAAGGGCATCAGGAGTGGGCTGTATGGGAGAGACTACAAAACTACACATGGTCCCGGAGTATTTTCCCACTGCCTATGAATTAACATCATGTTTGCTTTGGTCTGCAAAGATATTACTCACATGGAAACTGTGCCTTACAACTAAATGTAGAGAAGTTGTCTGATTAATCTTAGCAGCAAGTTAAAGTCTGAAGACAGTATGCTTTCACCAAAAATAGATCTTCAGAACAAATGTGAATTTCCTAATAATAGTTATGGAAAAATCCAGCAGGCAGTCTTAAGCATCCTGAGCAAATAGTGCCTACTACAAAACAAAAATGATAAGTATGATGGTATTTAAATCTTTGCAACTTTTGATATGGAATAATGACTTATGAATTATGATGTCTAACAGCATAGCAAAATTTACAATTATATTGTCTAAATCATGGATGGATATAACAATAAATGATTTATGGATGTAGTGTTACACTACCAAGATTTTCTGATTTCTAGCAATGCAAAATGCAGCAACTATATAAAAATATTTTCTTTCCTGAACTGATTTTTTGAATTACAAAAGTTTGGATTAGTCAAGAGTACTTTTTAAAATGTATGATCATATTTTTTAAATACTCAGATAAATTCTTAGGTTTAGAATTCTTTTAATTTAACTTTTCATAAAACTCTACTTTATAAGTACTAGGTTTTTGTAGAAATTAAAGCACATACCGAATCCTCAAGTCTATATAATGAAGAATAAATGAAATAATTTGAAAATTTTTGGAACTAACCGCACAAGATTATTTTAGCACATTCCTATTTTGTTAAGATAGAAAGACTTCTGGATGTTTGGACTAAATACTCTTTGTTGATATTGGGTACTCTTTGTTGATACTGGATATAGAGGTAGTCCTTGATTAATGACAGCAATAGACACTGGAATTTCTGTCGTTAAGTTATGCAGTCAAAAAAGCACAATGTCACATGACCATGTAGCTTAATGACAGAAATTCTGGCACTTCTGGCTGAATGAATCACTGTTGAACATTAAGCAAGGATGTCACATAGTCACCATTTGTGATCTCCTGCCTGCTTCCCCATTGACTAAAATATAGCAACAACTAAACAGCACAAAAATAATACGTTAAACACCGTCTTTGCTTTTTAACTAATGGTTCTCCCTTTTCTTGCAGTTCCAATATGGTAATTCTAGTTAAATGAAATTAATAGTTGTAGTGCTGTGGTTAAGGTATAGTTCCAGGACAAGAAGCTTCAGGTTCAAATTCCCCATTCCTCTCACTTGCTGACTTTGCACTAGTAACTCTTCTCAGCCTAACTCTTCTGGGGATAAGTTAAAGAAAAGAGAGTTTCAAGAAAGGCAGAATATAAATCTTACAAATAAATTAATATACAATATGTATAATATCAAACATTTAAATATAATGTGAGAGCACAATAGTGAATGAAGATAAAGGTTTACATTTTTCCTCTCTGTTATAATCTTATGAAAATTAAATCCCCTGATTCTATTAGCCACAAATGAAAACTTGTGGCTAATAAAGTAGATGTAAAACATTTACACTGAGATGATGGTAGTTGAAGAAACAAATTTATCTTCCCTGCCCCTATAGCAGCTACTGAAAAACAGCCACAATAAAAAAGTGTGTTAATGGCTTATGCAAAATTAATGTTATATCTGTCTGTATCTCAACAAAAGTATTCAAAAGTATTTAAGCTTAACAATTTACTTTCATACTTGAATGCACATATTTTGCTTTATATGCCAGTGGTCTCCTACAAGTTCTTTTTCAAAAGAAAGACTATTGTTCTAAAAGAAGAAAGATGAATCATAGAAAAGTCAAAAGGAACTAAGAAGCATGACTCAATCTCCTTAATGGGACAGCTGCTGTAATAATATTTGACTGGTAATTGTCAAATGCTTCAACAAAGACACAGGATCAAAACTACATAGGACTAAAGGTTGTTTGGCAATATGAGGAACATGCCACAAGATGTGCTACTCAGAAAAAGCTTCTGTAATTTATATCTTTTATAAATATAAAGGCCTCCCATTCAAATCTCAAACCAGCCTTCCATTCTATCAGTCCATACTTCATTATCCATTTCATACAAACATTTGTGTTGCAACCCTTTCTTTTAAACAGATATACACTGCTTATTTGTAAACTTCATAAACAGATATCTCAATAGTACAAAAAACAGTTTTAGTGTACTGACGGTATACTGTATACTATCGTATGTGTCTTATAATGGAAAAATGACACCTAGGAAATTACGACACCCAAAGCTAATGCTTATTTCACTTAACATGCTAAGATAGGAATTTTCAAACAATGGGCCCCAAATCCCTACAAAATCATAATTTGAGAAGGTCGTTGGGTTTTGGGCAACTTGCACATGTGAGCAGAGTCTCTACCATAATTTATCACTGCTTTGACTACACAAGTCAATAGCTAGATTACCCAAGGAAAGCCTACAACAAGTAATGACAACTTTGGCTTTGCTTGCACAAGGGAACTAATGAGCAAAGGACAGCACTCTAATTTTATACCTGCAACCTAACTTGTACTTGTAAAGCTGGATCATTATCTCACCTGTTTTTTAGACAATCCCCAAACTGGCTTGTTAAAACAAAATGCACAGTAGGGTTAAGTACTGACAGAGCTTCTGTTTGAGTATGGCTTGCTTATACAAAGCTCAATTTCTGTCAGAATTTGCACTTGATGTCCCTACATGTACTACTTGACTTATGACCATTCATCAAAGTTACAGTGGGACTGAAAAAAGTGACTTATGATAGTCCTTGCACTTATAATCCCATGGTCATATGAGTGCTTGGCAATTGGCATGTATTTATTATGACAGCTGCAACCTTCCCAACTGGCTTCCAACAAGCAAAGTCAATGGGGAAAACCAGTTTCACTTAATGACAGCAACAAAAACAATTGTAAAATTGAGCATGTCTCACTTAATGACCCTATCATTTAGTGATGGAAATTTGTCCCAACTGTGATTGTAAATTGAGGACTACTTGTATGACATTTGAATTTGTTTTAAACACAGGTGATAGCCACCCAGGACCAAGAACCATGCAAGGATGCTTCTTGGCCCAGAAGCATCCTCTCCAGTATCTTGATGCATTTGTCAGCAAGCAATCTGCTGCTTAATATAACTTTTTTTCTACTGGGGAGCTGGTCCTGGCTCAACTGATTGATAAGAGCAGGAATATGATAAAGCCATACATATTTGCATGAATATATAGACACTTTTATGTATGAGAGAATATAAGAAAAAATTGTTATCCTTGCTGAATGTCAAATGAATATTTGAAGTCCTATTCAAAAGATAAAGGTTTCCCCTATAAAGCCATGTCCAAGTCTAGAGGACAGTGTCATCTCATTTCTTAGCTGAGGGAGCCAGTGTTGTCCAAAGACATTTCCATGGTCATATGGCCAGCATGAGTATTTGCCAAGCAGCACAAATGCTGTTGCCACCTTCCTACCAAAGTGGTATCTATTTATCTACTTGCATTTGCATACTTTCAGACTGCTACATGGGAAGGAGATGGAGCAAAAAATGGGAACCCACCTCATTATGCAGCATTCTGAGAGGTTTTTTTTCCTGAGATGTCTGTCTGTCTGTCTGTCTGTCTGTGTACTAAATTACCAATGGGCAACAAAGAGTTAAGAGGTCTGGGGCTATTTTTATTGCCCTGTAGGGGTAATTCAAATAGCAATTCAAGTCAGGTACTCCTAGTTAACTTCTAAACATACATAGGACTCTGAAATGGTTTGCTTTTTCATTCTTAATTTTTCCAAAAATACTTTTTACAAGCCTTTTCATTGGTATAGTTTATATTTAACTGTCTTTTTAAAATCATATCTGGACATAGTAAACGTCCAGAAATATGATATATCTGAAAGTTGGATTTAGCCTACTTGCAAATTCTACTTTCAAGCATGGGACTCTCCAGATGGTTCTAGACTCTGGAGGTATTTATCAGCTTGGCCTTCCTTACAGGATTTGTCCCCAAAATTCTTATCATGAGCTAATGAATATGAGAATTAGTCAAACTTGCACAAAACTTCTAATAGATGGATGAAAATGATATATTTTAAGTACTGGGATTGATCCCTTTTTTAAAAAAATAGTGGTTAAAAGTATACATGTAAACATTTCAGAAAATTTAGAGTTGAATATAATGTTTTAAATAATACTACAGGAAACTTCTTAAAAATACTGAATACTGTCCCCATGTTTTAGAGAGAAAAAACAAAGCAAATAATTTCAGCCATCTAAGAAAAATCAAATCCTCCTTTGAAGAGTAAAGACAATGTAAATGGAAGAAACAAAAGCAAGCAAAAGAATATTTCTGTAGACAATTACCTGGGGAATCATTTAGACTGAAGGCAATTCGTATCCGTTTATCAGCAGGTACCCTTGCTGTGGTGATCATGTGGGCACTCGAACCTATGTGTCTAGTTGTATGTGTCACCTACAGAAAAAAAAAGAAAATTATTATAGGTCATGCAAATTCATTTGATGGTACATATCAGATATGTTCCTATTACATTTTTTAAATGATGTTCAGGTAGATATTTTTATCCAGATTTTTCAACAATTTCAGATGTTTTCTCAGCATGCTTTCCTTTTCCCTAATGAAATTATGGCCACATAATACCTTGTTATATTCAAATGCAAAATAGAAGGGTTTTAAAGTGCAGAAAAAGTTTGCTTTGATAACAGAGGGTCCATTTAAATATTTGACATACTCTACAGAAATGCAGAGCAAATTATAGAATTGTGCTGTGGGTGATAATCATGAGCAAGTTTGATTGGCTTATACAAGTCTGTCCCTTCCTCCCACAATGACCTCTGGTATTTATTGTTTTTTTTTACAAAATTAAAGGCAGATGGAGCAGACTTTTTTTTTCTAGATTAGTTTATCATTAGACAGAATAAAGCAGTTGTCTCCAGCAATTGTTAATTAGACTGCTGTATCAAGTGACAGAGGCAGATATAATTCTAATACTAGTATTTGAATTAAATGGAAGCGCTGATCTCATCAAATTCTGTGAATTATGCTTTTTCAAGTTTTGGTCCTTTGTTGATCAATATGTGTTTAATTTAAAAAAAAAAAGATTATCTGTATGAACCATTGTACTGATGCAGTTGACTTGTTTTAACTTTAACTCTATTATGGAAGCAAGGATTAAAACAAATCACCATAATTTAGTTTAGCACAAAGTGTAATCTGAGTCAATGAATGCAACCTAGCAGCTGTTAAACTGACTTTCATCATAGAATGTGGTAGAATGGAGATGGGCAATGTGGATGGTATTGGTGTAGCTTTTTCTTACCTTATGTCTTTTGAGGGAGTGACTTTCTATTTCTTAAAAGATTTCTGTAGTTTGCATAATCTTCCCAAAAGGGAATAGTATTATGGACATGCATGTAAATAGATGCAACTATAATAGATAAACAGGCTAACAGATTGCATGAGAACAATTAATTCTATTAGTTCTGAGTGATAGGAGCTTGCTAAACAAAATGTTTATGACATTTCAAACCTACTATATACTATGCAGACAGCTAGCATAGCTTTTCTGGAACACCATTCCAAAAATTAGGTTACTAGGTTAGGCTGATCTGTGGATAAGATGTGATCACAGACTTTAATTCCTATGTAAATTATGCACTTTCATTAAGGTTCATCATGATTACTTTAATACAAGATGTAGGAAACCACCGAATCACTCTCATGAAGTGAATCATAGTTCACAAAAACACATCCTTTTTAATAAAAATTAATCTGGAAGAAAGCTACCAAATCCTTCTGATTTGGGGCTACAATAAACTAACACTTTTTATACAATGTCAGTAGGGTTAATTATAATTCATATGCCAATGGTGACTTATAGTAAAAAATAACTCTTCTTAACTCCTATCTAGAGCCACACTTTATTTTAACTACTGCTGGACAGAGTCATGACATTTTAGGGAAGTTTATAGTCTTTGACTTATGATTGTTTAACAATGGTTCAATGTTACAATGGCCTTGAAAGAAAAAAAATTACCACCTGTACTTTCATTTATGACGGTCACACCACCCCATGTCCATGTGATCACAGTTGGGGCTTTCAGCAACTATCTTGCATTTATAACCAGTTGCAGCATCCTATGCTCATGTGATCACGATATGCAATTTTTGTTGCTGATTTCCATTAAAAAAAAGCCCATTGGAGAGGCTGGGTTCACGTAATGACCATGTGATTTGCTTAATGGCCTTTGTAAAAATTGTCATAAAATTGGGTCAGATTTACAACCACAATGAGTTACAATGGCAATTCTGGTGAGAGAGAGAGAGAGAGAGAGAGAATATACTTGGTAAATGACTTTTTAACTGGCATCACAAGAAACGGACTATATGAAGCTGAAATAGAGCCTAAAGCACAGGTACCGTCATTCCTGTCTACACTGTCATGAAATGATAAAGCATATGTTGATTCCTTATAGATAACCATAGTTCTTGATAATTCGAAAAAAAAAAAAAAAGTCCAGTCTAAGTATCTTCCTTGTTCTCCCTCCACAGGCATGTCCTTGGGCACCAGATGGGCAGTTGCCCAACTATTCCTTTTCCACAATCCATTTTCCTGAACTTGTTTTTTAAAAGAAAGTTATTTAGCTTAGTCCCAGGTGATGAAGAAAAAGCCTATATAGCATCTTTTGGTTGCCCTCTCTTGATTCAACAGATTGTCTGCTGCAAAACACAAAACAAAATGCAACTGGAAACAATGAAGGTGGGAAAATATCTAATACTATATCATTTACCCACTCGTCATATTGTAATTTTATTTTGCAAGTGGTAATGATCCTATAAAATGACGGCAGTACACTCTTCCAGTTTTAATAGCTAAACAAAATTCAGTCCAGTCAGATGGAAAGAGATAAATTGTACATGCAACTGAGTGAGTTTATATTGCAGCCTGATGCTTTGAAATCCAGCCTGGTCTATAACATCTTATTTATTTTATAAAACTATATTTTGCAATGCAAAACTATGGTATATTCCAAAACTATGTTCCAATAAAGTAAGCCTAAAGGGAGACTGATCATGTAATGATTGTCTCCAAACCTTAGCGGCTTCTGAGTCAGCACCTTTGTCTGAAGATCAAAGCTCCCAGACCACCATTATGGATGAAACTGTTCTATAGGCTAGGCAGACTCTCAGCTGTTTAAGGATTTATAGTAATAACAAGCACACTGAATTTGATCTGGAAATCAATTGGGAGCCAATGCAGCTTAGGCAGAGTAGATAAAATATGCTCTCACCAAGACGTACCTGAGAAGAGTCTTGCTGCTGCATTTTGAATCTGCTGTAATTTCCCAATCTCTTTTAAGACATCCCCATGGGACACTTTGCTATAATTGTAATGGCAAATGACTAGAGCAAATATCAGTTGCCAGATCAGGCAGCTCCAGGAACACTCCAACCACATAAGACAAGAAGCACTTCCAAAGTGGTGAGGTTTCCTGGATCTAAAAAGAATGGGGTTGAAAAATTACTGTACACTTTCACCTAGATGTTAAGATGTACTGTTTTCCAGGAAAGGAGAAGGATATGGACAAGACCAGTTCTTTAAGTAAATCCCAAAATATTTCTTGGGAGGGAAGGGAGGAAGACTTTTTGAGATACAATTTAAAATTGAAACAACTTAATCTTAGTTTAAACTTGTCTTGGATTTAAATTTAACATTGAGTTTAAAATTGTCATACAGACAATTGGTACTGCTATAATTGTTGTGTAAAATAAATCTTACATATATTACCCTATATATTGCTCCTATCATTAAATATCGTATGCTTTTATATCCATAAGCATGCAAGTTCCCCCCACCCTCTGGAAAATCTATGCTAATCAGGTCACTGCAATTTCACTGGTGTCAGCATATAATTGTGTGTAACTTTCTGTACTGTTTTGACAGAACAAATCTAAAAAAATCTCCATAGCCAAAAATGAGAGTACATAATTAGAGTTTTCTGTATTCCTTTTCAGCTCAGATAAGATAGCTATTGTGATAGTAACAGACAACTTTTCATGGAACAGGATTCAATCCTTCCAAGGTTGGTAAAATGAGGACCCAGATTTCTGGAGGCAATATGCTGACTGTAAACTGCTTAGAGAGGTCTGTGAAGCGGCATATAAATCTAAGTACTATTTATATATAGGTAAAAATATAAAACAGAATTAAAACTGATTTATTAGTGAAATGTAAACTGAATAAAAATTGAGTATGACACTCTTTTTATTTGTTGACCAATGTATATCTAATTTCCAATTTATCTTGCATCTGACTGTGAAAAAAATAAAAACAAAAAAATAATTAACTGTATTCTTAATCCAGGAATCTTTGTCATTCATTTCAGGATAATATACTAATGTAATTTGTAGGTACTAGAGACTAATACATTTGATATATATAAATCATCTCATAGTTTATTATACTCCATAGTATAATGGAATATATATCATTGATATTGCCTCAAGCTAAACTTTTTTGTGCCTAACAAATAACAAGTAGTACAATGTTTTAAAGTGGCTTGCTGATGTCCCTTCTTTTTTTCCAAATTCTGATAAGGCTACTATACTTAACTTGCAAAAATTAATGCTGATGCTAGACGGAAACAAAGAATTAGTGTTCCATATATCTTTGTGCTACTAGCTGGTTTCTGAACTGTTGCTACCCATGTATGTTAGGTACTGGAATATTAGCATCTAAATCAGACAAAGATGGTAAATAAACAGTATTAGATCTTGTTGATTCTGAAAATAATTTGAGAAAATTTTCTACTTTGCTAGCCTTGCAAATAAAATGAAATTCAAATAAATATGTGAACTATGTCATACTTTAGATAAAATTATATAAACAAAATTTAGATTAATGTCTTTATCTGAAATACAGTACTAGACTTCAAACTGTAAGAAGAAAACCTCATATGTCATGTTTGGATTAGAAAAAATAAAATTATGTTTTGCTTTTCTATTCAGTGAATACAAAGTCCAGTTTATTATGACTTCATATCCCAGATGGAAACTTCAGAGATGCTAATTCTGTGGCATACCAAAAAGTAAAAACAGCATGAAAGTACTACATATGAACTCTAGCTTTAATTACATTAATTCTTAGAAAAGATTGTGCTACTAAATGGTTTTTAAAAATACTAAGAAACTTGAAATAAATTGTACCAAGTTTTTTTTAATAAAGCCATAAAAGGATTTTCAAACGTCCGTTTTTAAGCTTTCCCGAGAGATCTGTACAGCACAGATTTATTTTTCTCTAATATATATGAATATATCTATAATCTATCCAAGAGATTTTTCTTTTAGAAAAATAAAGCAAAAGGAAATTATAGAAAGAACAGAGCAAAGATATAATGTACATGTATCATCTAAAATGCGGAACTAAATAAAACTGCTTCAAGTATACACCTTGATCTTTTCTTTTGTGTAAGACAGAATGCTTTCATAGTGATATTCTATGTCTGAATCAGTCATCTAGGAAAAGGCTCTTTAGTTGGCTTATCTGTAAGTCTGCATGCACTTTGCTTATATCTAAAAAACTTCAGCTTCCGAACCCAAGTGAGGTTACAACTCAATCAGTTAGTCCTGTTTTCACACCTGTTGCCTTACCTCACTTAGTGGTGTCTGCACTTGTATAAATCCAGGGCCAGCCTGTGCCTTGACTTGTTGTTGCCTTTATGGAGTAAAGATTCAGGAAAAGAAAAGGCTGCACCTGCTACATAGCAGTGAACTGACAAGGTCTGAGAAGTTGAAACAGCTGTCAGGACAACATGCTGCTACCTGCACTTCCCATAGGCTTTTTACGCCCTCAGGACCACCCTTTTCTGTTTTCCGTCCCAATTCCTCCGTCCCTTCCTTTCCCTGCAATGAAAGATTACAGCATTGTCATGCTTCCTCAGACCACCACCCCCTTTCAGGAACTGTATTAAAGTAGCCAATTGTCTGGAGGCCAAGATGTTTAATTCATTAGTCCTGCCAAACCTAAAATACAAACCGACTTGCTTCATGGGACTGGAATGTTTTCAGCATGACCCAATCAGTGTCTGTGTCTATTCCAGCAAACTGGAAAAGATAGCCTGACTGCAGTCAGCAAAAATGTCTGCTGCTCCTATCAGCTTTGGGTGAGGTTGCCAATTTGAACAAGCGGCAAGGAAGCTCACAGTTGATTGCTGCTGCTACAGTCAAGCCAAGCAACTGGACTAGCAGTTTTCTTGCCAACTCTTGGAGATGTCAAACAATACTGTACTGTCCAGTAAATTAGAAAGTAGACTTTGTAGCACTAAAGAAGACAATAAGTGGATATTAGAGTTTTTATTGTCTTATGCATACTCACCTAGGGCAACCAAACCTAGGATGCCCAAATCAGATATACATCCACAGACAGAAGAGAATTAGAGTGTTCTATTTATCTCTGCTGTCATCTATTGGTTGCCGGGATTTTTGCAATCCAATTACAGTAGCACCCATTCACAGATGTTTGGAATAACATCATTTATCATAAGCTTGGTTTTGAAGTTATATATTGTATTTCCCTAAAATATACTGCAGTTAACATATACTGTTAATTGTTTTGCCTATGAATGTTAGATCTATTGAAAATGTAGCCAAGTGATTTGGAGATAGATAAATGATAGACAGACAGACAGACATTCCTACAAAACATATTGGAAAAATGATGGTATACATAAGCTTATATTTCAAAAACAGTATACAAATTTGAATAACAAAAGTCCCATGTTTTTGATACATTCTGAAACATTCAGGACAATGTCTATTATTGAGTAATTGCTTCTTTTAATAATTTCACTTTAATTTTGCTGTCTAATAGTCTTGTATTTTAGCTCACATTTTGTTTCTTTACAGTTCTAATTCTATAGTTCTTGATCCAATTGTTCATTTATTTTGGGAATTGATTTATAAGTATTATAATTACAACAAAAAATTAAGTTGCTAGAAACTGGGAGACCTGCCTTAGGTAAAAAAGCCAGATGGATGACCTTGGGCTAGTCACTTTCTCTTATCCCTAGGAAGGAAGCAATGGGGAATTGCTTTTGAAAAACCTTGCCAAGAAAACTGTGGAGACTTTTTCAGGAAGACCCTGAGAACTGGATATGATTGAAAAGAAAAGAAAAGTATGTGTGTGATTAAAAAGCTACATGTTTGTTGTAGCTTATAGTACTGATTTGCATTTTCTTTTCATTCATGTCAGAAGCAGCTCTCAGACATCAGTTTCTCTATGAAGATATTAAACTGGAAATAAACTAATATGTATGATACTTATACCCTAGTGGAAGGTTGCTTTCAAGAAGTGAAATTAGCTTTTTTATCTTAAAATAAGACTAATATAATATACATTTTTGGTTTTGATATAATAGACTTTTCAGGAAATTATTATAAATAGTTGCAATTGCTCCGTTAATGGAGAAGCCAATCACATTTGGAAAGTGAATATATGACTTAGAATAGAATAACAGAATTGGAAGGGACCTTGGAGGTTTTCTAGTCCAACTCCCTGCTTAGGTAGGAAACCCTATACCATTTCAGACAAATGGTTATCCAATCTCTTCTTAAAAACTTCCAGTGCTGGAGCATATACAACTTCTGGAGGCAAGTTGTTCCACTGATTATTAGTTTTAACTGTCAGGAAATTTCTCCTCAGTTCTAAGTTGTTTCTCTCCTTTATTAGTTTTCCCCCATTGCTTCTTGTCCTATCCTCAGGTGCTTTGGAGAATAGCTTGACTCCCTCTTCTTTGTGGCAGCCCCTGAGATATTGGAACACTGCTATCATGTCAATCCTAGTTCAGTGGTGGAATTCAAATTATTTTAATATGGTTCTATGGGCGTGGCTGGGCGGGGTCATGTGACTGGGTGGGCAGTTGCTGTAAGCAGGATAATAAAGATTAGGCTAGAAACAACACCAGAATGTTTTTTTTCCTGGATTAACCCTATAAAGTTGAACAAAACAAAACAAAAGGAGAGTTCTTCTAACAACCAACTTCTTAGAAAACTGAACTGCTTAGAAAATTTACTACTGGTTCTAGCGAACCTGCTAGAATCTGCTGAATTTCACCTCTGCCTTAGTCCTTTTTCTCATCAAACTAGACATACCCAGTTGTTTATGTTTTAGCCTCCAGTCCCCTAATCATCTTTGTTGCTCTTCTTTGCACTCTTTCTAGTCTCCACATCTTTTTTTACATCGTGGTGACCAAAACTGGATGCAGTATTCCAAGTGTGGCCTTACCAAGGCATTATAAAGTGATATTAACACATGATCTTGATTCTATTTCACTGTTTATGCAGCCTAGAACTGTGTTGGCTTTTCTGGCAGCTGCATCACTCTGCTGGCTCATATTTAAGTGATTGTCCACTAGGCATCCAAGAACCTTCTCACAGTTACTACTATTGAGCCAGGTACCACATACCTGTGCATTGTTTTTCTTGGCTAAATGTAAAACCTTACTTTTTTCACCATTGAATTTCATTTTGTTAGATAGTGCTCAATGTTCAAGTTTTGTTCTATTATTACTTTTGTGATGGAAATTTACGTTAGAATAGAATAAAATAGAATTCTTTATTGCCCAAATGTGATTGGACACACAAGGAATTTGTCTTTGGTGCACATGCTCTCAGTGTACATTAAAGGAAACAGTACATTAGTCAGGAATCATAAGATACAACATTTAATGATAATCATGGGGTACAAATAAGCAGTCAAATCATACTAGGAAATAATAATCAGTATAAATTGTAAGGATACAAACACCATTATAGTTATAGTGGGGTGGGTGGATGATGGAACAATGAGAATAATAGTAATGTAGACTTAATAGTTATACAGTGCTAAGGAAATTATTTGTTTAGCAGAGTGATGGCATTTGGGAAAAAGCTGTTCTTGTGTCTAGTTGTTCTTGTATGCAGTGCCCTATAGTATCATTTGAGGGTAGGAGTTGAAACAATTTATGTCCAGGATGTGATTGGTCCTTAAATATTTTCCTAGCCCTCTTTTTGACTCGTGCAGTATACAGGTCCTCAATGGAAGGCGGGTTGGTAGTAATTGTTTTTTCTGCAATTCTAATTATCCCCTGTAGTCTGTGTCTGTCTTGTTGGGTTGCAGAACCAAACCAGACAGTTATAGAGGTGCATATGACAGACTCAATAATTCCTCTGTAGAACTGGATCAGCAGCTCCTTAGGCAGTTTAAGCTTTCTGAGTTGGCGCAGAAAGAATATTCTTTGTTGTGCTTTTTTGATGACGTTTTTGATATTAGGTGTCCATTTTAGGTCTTGTGATTTGATAGATCTAGAAATTTGAAGGATTCTACTATTGATACTGTGTTGTCTAGTATTGAAAAGGTGGTACTATGGGAGGGTTTCTCCTAAAATCTACGGTTTTGAGTGTGTTCAGTTCCAGATTGTTCCGGTCGCACCACGAGGCTAGTTGTTCAACCTCCCGTCTGTATGAGGATTCATTGTTGTCTCAAATGAAACCAATCACTGTTTTACAATTACAATATTATCTGTGTCATTTGTCAACATTTGCAGTACTGTTTTTACTTTTGAATAATTTGAGCAATTGTGAATGTTCAACAACAGAACTTTATAAGGCCCTTTTTAAAAGATTATTTTTTAAAAAACTACATTAATATAATAAATGTAATTATATGAGAATGTCTTCTGCTATGGGAAATATAGAAAAAATGCAAATTCCTATATTTTTCCCTTTAGGCATAAGGATGGGAATGTTCTGTTTCTTGCTGAAGCACTGTAGTCATTCAATATTTGGTATCCAAGCAAAATTATTTCAATCATGGATCGGATTATGAAACATCTCTCTCTAATATACATCATATCATGTTTTAGTCATCACACATTCCAATGTTATCATTCCCTGAATTAGAAACATTACAACTTATTTACACACTAGAGTTAGAACAAGCTTGTAACTTTATTCATTTATTTACTTAGCCTGAAAAAATTAGTACCTGGAATATATAAATAAAAAGAACTATCTTCTATATAAAAAACACCTTCTTTCCTTTGATTTAACTACCCTGCTTTTACCTCCCTAGGATTGGCAGCATTTTAGTAAAGCAGATGATTTCATTGACACTAAAATGATGTTTGATGTATTAGCCTATAAAATGAGTTTTAAAAATACACTAAACACACAGATGAGTTTTTAAAAAGAGGTAGAGAAAATTGCTGTAAGACTAGTTACCATGTGTGCAAAGAAAAAAGGTACTTTGATCCAAGCAGGGTCTGTTTTGAACTCAAGTACAAAAATCTATTGTCACCATATACTAACATAAATAATACATGGAAGCCTGTATTTCCCACAAATTGCTGTTCTCCACATTTGTTAGATACTGTACTAACTGCCATCAGCTTTGCTTAGCATGTAGATGATCAGGATTATAGTTCTATAGTTATACATATCTTGAAGAAAATAAATAAAACAAAATAAAATTGGGAAAAGCTGCTCTACAGAGTATCTCAGTGAAAAATATACATTTTCAATGAAACTGAAAAGCTCTATTTACTGAAAATAGATTGCTACAAATAATAAAGTTTTGAGTAAGGGATGGAGGAGGAAATAATTCATAGTTGTTTCATAATACAGGATAGGAAATGAGGAATTTTAGTTAAAAATGTCAGTCAATTAAACATCTGTAAAAACAAAATCTAACAGTCTTGAGAGAAAGTGGACTTTCCTTTGATGAAGGTGTTTAAACAGAAGCTGAATGGCCATCTGTCAGGGACCTACTGGATTCACACCCTGGGGCAATAAGGTTTTTTATTTTGTTACCAATTTATGTAGCTATCTATTTCACAATTACAACTCTGGAAAGTGAACATAAGCTTAAATATAAGCAATAAGACAACAGAATAAAATTCAAATTTTATTTGTCACATGCATAATCATACATGGTACAATATGCAGTGAAATGCTTACACAGCCATTCACGACCACAGGTAAGTTAGGGCAGAATGGGA
>JAEANM010009521.1:0-16323 GCA_017656035.1 Myanophis thanlyinensis
GCCGGAAATAAAGCAGATAACTCTACCTCGCCTCGGCTTCGTCTTTTAACGGGTCTGGGTCAATCGGGGATATAACAAAATATTATCCATTTTTCTTGATATCTGCTATTTTAGTACATAAAATTAAATAATTTACATTTTCATCATATACAACAGTTTGCACATCAATTGGAAATCCTTTACAAATTAAACCAGCCATGTCTTTAGCTTAGGTTGAAGTTTCTGTGAGGTAAAATGTCCTATCCAATCCATCATTAATAAAATGTATCCTCTTCCATTAAATCAGTTTTTATAGATAAGTCTGCCCTTGATTATTATATATATGCTAAGTTTATATTTTGTTTTTTTGGGTTCACAAAACCTTTTTACATTAAAACTAACTTAATCCATTTTATTTTGGCCCACTTATTAATACCGGCACCAATACCAATTGATTTTGTGGCATATGCCATTTGAGAAATAAGTAATAACAACATTTTTTATATTTAAATATTTAACATATTTTTCTATCATTGCTCATAGATGTAAGCCTTCATAAAGTTCAAATTTAGCATTCAAATACTGCTCTAGAAGATAGAATTCTTTATTGGCCAAGTGTGACTGGACACACAAGGAATTTGTCTTTGGTGTATATGGTCTCAATGTACATAAAAAGAAAAGGTGCATTCATCAAGAATCATAAGATACAACATTTAATGACAGTCATAAGGCAGAAATAACCCAAATCAAATCATACTAGGAAACAATAAACAATATAAATAGTTTATTGTAAAGGTATATATGTGAAATCTATATTTAAAAGAAAAAAAAGATAATTATATGTATACAAATAAATGAATAAGGAAATAATTTTTAAAAATCCCTTAAAAAGTATACATAGGTAAAAAAAAATGAAAAAAAAAATCAAACAACTTGAAGACTTGCCAAAAGGGATGGCTTGGTGATTTCATTTCTCTTTTTATACTGAAAATTACAAGACAGTTTCAAACTTACTAGTTAAAAATATATACCCTGTATTAAAAATAAACAGTAGAATTGGCAGTAAGCCCAGATTCTGTACCTTGAAAGTAACCAAAATATAAGCAAAAAAAGAGTGCCGGATTTTTTTTTTCAAATGTAGAGTCTTTTAAATGGACATTTTTACTACAGAACCGAAGGCATTTACTACAAAATTCTCTTGATCTCTTGAGGATCAGACATATTTGGTTTGAATTTCCACATTTTTCATCCAAGGTGGTCAAAGATGAGTTTATTCTGTGGTTAAAAGATGAATGACTTTTAAATGCAATGTTTGATGGATATTATTTTTCTTGTAACTATTTCCATATGTCTGTTCTGACTGGAAACTCAGGAAGACTTAGTGCAGAAAGCTCTCAAGACTATAAAATGGTTATTTGGTTCTTTTGCTAGATGTAAGTAAATCAGGAACCCAGAAGACTTGATAACAATATTTTCTGTGCTTCTCCTATATTGGTTTCATAACTGGGTATATTTGAATGCTTCCAGGTAATGATGCCTCTCTTGGTGAACCAGAGAAACCATCACAGTTGGCCCAATGTAGTATCCCAAGATATCATTAATCATGTCTGCTCTCTGAAAAGGAGTATTTTTGTGATGGTTGGCCAAATTAGAGGAAAAACATTGCTGTCTCTGCCTATTGAGCCTGAGAGGGAGAGATACATTAACTCTGACAATGAGAAAAAGTAAGTTGTAATGCTTTAATTATTGGTTTAAGTAGTCATTTTCAGATATTGCATGAATTGAAAGCTTTTCATGTTTGGCTTTGAGCTATAAATTGTTGAATGAGTAGGAACAGAAACATAGAAATGTAAAATGTTGTGCAAATAATGTGACCCAGTAATAATAAATTTGTTTTGTGACAAATTTCCTACTATTTCATTGAAAGTGGGAATTTATGTCTTTGTCTTACAGTATATTTGATTTCTAAGAACCACTTTCAAAAGAGAAATAAAAGCTGATCTGTTGATATTTTTGTTTTTGCAGTACTGAACTGGCAGATAAGTCTGTTATTCATGCAATTGAGTCTTCTGTTATTGAATGGACCCACCAGATCCAGAATGTTCTTAAGAGACATTCTTCAGAACTGCTTTTGCAAGGCAAAGATCCCAATCCAAAGGTGGAGTTGGATTTTTGGAAAAATAGGTACTGTATACATATTGTTAAACTCATTCTATAATGAAATCTAAATGAAATAGGAAAAGCTAAATCTTTGTGGTTGCCAATTGCAGAACCAGGTCATTTGCCCTATCTTCTAACTGATCTGGAGAAAAAAGCTGAGAAATAGAAGCATCCATTTACAAAAGAAAAACTTAGTTGTAGTTTCTTATTTTCTGGCTGACACAAATAATTAACTTTCTTTGTTAAATTTATTTGTCCTAGGAAGATTATAAGCCTGTTTGCTGCAAGAGAGCATGTCATTTAATTGGTGGAATAAATTTGTTCATATCTTCTTTATTATATGTTATAGATATGAAGATTTAGAGTGTATTTATAGCCAACTAAAAGCCAGAAGAATTTTGACTATGTTAAAGCTATTAGATAAGGTGCAAAGCACTTACTTCCCAGCATTCAAATCCATCTTCAGTGATGTCGAAGCAGGTAAGGTTGTGAAATTTTGGATTATTGTCATTAAACAAAGGTTATTATTGTAATTACTTGATCAATACTCTCTATATAAAAGTCAACCTCTACAAAAGTTATGATATTTCTTTTCTTGTATAAAGCACTATCACAAGAGATATTTTTTTTTCATGATTTCTAGAGATAATGGTGCAGGGCATTAAATCTCAGTTAATGAAGATCATGACTTTTTGGACAAAGGCACATTTGGAATTGTTAGAAAGATCACACACTTCATCACAAAATTATTGTATGAGTATATGTTGACAAAACTATTGGATGCAATCAATCAATTTATTTATATTTTTGACCACTACTTGTAACAAAAATGGAGAGTATAGTCAATCACAAAACATGTCAGAGAAAAATTTGTGTGGCTAAAATATACGGTAACTAACTTTTGAAAAAAAAAATTAACACAGAAGCTTGTTGTATATAGTTAAATGTAGTTAATGGAAAATCAATGGGAAAAAAATCACTTGGTACCAAGAGGAACATCATGTCACTTTTATCAATTTAAAGACTGAATTTGAGTTAATTTCCAGAATTGAGTAAAGCAGGTTGTCCATAAACAAACACTTTTACTCCTGATTCTAAAACTTCTGAAAACACTTAAAGTGCAAATTAAAAGAGTCCTAGGGTGTCTCTCTGTAATGATTGAGGTACAAAAAAGAATGAAGCACGATTGCTTTTACTCCTGTAATTATTATTAATTTCATAACACAAGTTTAGATAGGTGGATTTTATCTTATTAAACTGGCTACTAAATCTAATCCAGTTGTTCTTTAGGATGATGATGATGATGATGATGATGATGCATCTGTCTTCATCACAATGCAAGTGGGTTTGAGGTGGAGTCTTTATTTAGCCCATATAGTGGAGAATAGAAACTCAGATTAAATAGTATTGACACAAAAGTAGTCTTAACTCAAAGGCTATTCAGCAACACTGATTGTTGGAAAATAAATATTATCATTATAAAAGTAATACTTCAATTTAAACAATAGCATCCACCAATAGATGTTAAAAAAGTGTAGGAAATAATAACTTAGGTACAACAGGCTATAATTAGTTATATATGTATATTTGTTTATATATGTGACAGAACATGCTGTCATTTGGGGACATTGAATCCCATAGATCTGTGACTACTGTCTTTCCTTATGGATTTATTTAGTCCTCTACTAACAAAATTATTCTTATAAATTTACTGCGTCAACAAACATTTTCACCTAAAACTATGAAACCATCTTACCTTGCTGCTGAGCTTTATTTCACTGAGATCCAGACTAATTAATGATATAGCTGTATAAAGGTGCATTGATAAAATGGCTAAGGATGGTGAGATCAGATTCTAAGCTACTGAAAACCCAGACGTTCTCAGTACAGTCAAAGCATGGATAGCAACATTTTATTGTCTGTGTATGATATATTGATGAAAATGTCATGCAAAAGAAGAAAAATTTGCAAAACAATTTATAGCTAGTACAAAAGGAGAATCAATTTTTACTGCATTAAAACATACTTTAAAAAGGCCCATATTTTATTGACCAATATTATTGCTTGTATAAATGGTGGAGCTCCAGTTATGGCAGGAAGACATGGTGGATATATATGATTTTTGAAGAGGGAAGTTCTAGAAGTTTTTCTAATATTCATTGTATAACTCTCAGATAACATCTTGTTGATGTTTAAGTCCAAGTTTACACAATTCATTAAATATCACAATAAATGCAATAAATAGGATTATGACCAATTGCAAGAACGAGCAGTTGTTTCAACATGTTTACTGACATAACAATGAACTGTTTGTTTGCTTGTTTTGTTACATGTGGATGGTTAATGGTTTTCTAAAGAAAATTGTGTGACCTTAGTGGAACTTTAATTAGATCTGTCTGAAATTTCAAGTAAGCTAATAATCCTTATTGATTCTGAGAATGTTCTTTCTAAGTTTATTGAGAAATTACCTCTATTTGCACAATATAGCTTGCCGAAAGCATTCTACAAATTTTGGATAAATTTTAAGAACCTTTATATTTTCTGAGAGTTAACATAATGACTTCATTCAGTGAGTTAACAAACGGAATACTGATGTGTGGATGATGAATCTTTTCAAAGAAATATGTATGGTGTAAATACTTTGTGTCAGGATGATATGATAGAGTGTATCATGGTAATGAATGTAAAATCAATGTTAAACAACACAGAAAATTGCAGAATAGAGAAGATGCCCTCAGTATATTCATAATTGTAGAGCAAATGTTAATCAATACTAATACTGTAGCTTCCCCAATTTTCTATCTATTTTAGTTGAATTAGGTTTCAATGCAAACTGTAATTTCCCATAAAAGAAGCAAATTGTTTAGAAAAACAAACTCTTTATCTGATCATATCAGTTAAATCCTGAAACAGATAGAAGACACTAAGACAAATATTGCATTACAAATGAAACAAAAACAAGTAATGTTAATAAAATGAGATAATTTTATGGGTATATTTTGATGAATAATAAATACATTTTATTTGAATGAAAATTGATGTTCCATTTATATGTGAGTTTAAAAGTAAAAAACAAAGATTAATAGTATTAAAATCTAAAAAAATAATGACAATCACAATGTATAAGTAAGTAGGCAGTAAAATCATTGCAAATATAAAAAATATTGAAATACTGCTCACTGAAAGGTTGACGATTATTGCTGTGTAATACATCAAAGTATTTAAGTATCTGGGAATTACTTTTTAATCCTCTTTGCCTGGAGGAAATAATTAAAAGCTAAAGGTTGGTTAATACAATTCTGTATTATATAGATAGTAGAGGCCCACTGCCCTAATTGCTGTTAAAATCAAAATGATTAGCCCTCATTGGTCCTTAGAAACACCTTGGACTATGGAAGCAACCTAAATTTTTAAGATCTAGAATTGGGAGAGTACTTTGGGAATGGGCTGAGTGAAATACCATTCATTCATCCTATGTGTGCCTTCTCTCTGGTGAGTTTTAATAGTTTGTCATCTAAACTAGTAGAAGGGAGATTTAATAATATCCTAACATAAGCATAAGCATTATGCCCATGACAATGGGCGAATAGTGAATCTGCTTTTTTTTAATTGCATTGTCTGTTTTATTTCATTTGGCACTAGGGCTTAATAACCCTTTTGCTGCAAAATTGTTCTGGCTGGTCTAATATGGAGAAAATTCATCTTCTTTTGGCTATGCCTGTATAGACGTATTTAATGAAGTAACTAAGTTTTCTGTAATTGCCTTTCTAATAGGTGAACAATGGCAATACTCTAAATATTGACTACGTGTATATGTTTATCATATCGATGTCAAGAACACAATTAAATACCCATGTGAACTTTGACTTCTAATTTTTCCTATTCCTGGTTTATGTGCCCATCATTTGCTCCCTGCTATGTGTATTCTTCCTTAATGGCTAATCTTTGACCCTAGATCAGTAAGACTGATTTAAAACTGTTTTTTTTTTAAATCTAGGCTGCTGGGATGCTTAAAAGCCAAGCTTTGATTTCCCACATTAAGCCTAGAAGTATTCAGTAGAATAAAAATGATAATAGGTAGGGTGGAAGCAAATGCTTAATTTCATTCTCATCCAATTGATATAATTTGTAAATGAAATAATAATAAAAGGAACCAGTATCATCTGTTGGCAACTGTTATGTATTTATGATGCTTGCAATGTTCTGGGATCATATGATCACCTTTGTAAACTTCTAATGAGTAAACTCAATGGGGGAGCCAAGTTCACTTAATGTTACTAACTGCAGTGATTGACTTAACAGCTATGGCAAACAAGGTAGTAAAATAGGAACAATGCACTTAACAATTGTCTTGCTTAGCAACAAAGGTTTGGGGCTTAATTTTGGTTGTACGTTGAGAACTACCTGTATATCATTCACCCACTGAAAAACATCTTTAAGGAACTGCTGAATCCTACAACATACTTGTCTATAGGAAATTGAGTTATATGTTGTTACTTTTGGGTGATGTATTTTCTTTGCCTTTCTTTTTCTCAGCAATTTTAAGAAGAGATCCCATTAATTTT
This sequence comes from Myanophis thanlyinensis, assembly GCA_017656035.1. Lineage (NCBI taxonomy): Eukaryota > Metazoa > Chordata > Lepidosauria > Squamata > Homalopsidae > Myanophis > Myanophis thanlyinensis. The sequence goes on from JAEANM010009521.1 coordinate 6,705, forward strand.
AATATCTCATGTTATCTGACTGTATGCAACATAAAGCCAAGATAAATTCGTTGGCTCTAACTCTAATTCACAATATGGGTACTTGGGGTTAAATCCCTTTGAACATAAAATGATTTATTTCCAAGGAATTTTATTTTTATACTGTCTTCTAACAAACACACAAAGATAAGTATTCCTTCTTTAAAAACTGTGTTCTTTGTTTTCAAAAATTGCAGCTTTGATTGAAGCCCAGGATATAAATATGCACCTAAAGCCTCTCCAGCGCCCACTGGAAGAAATAGAAAATGTGGAATTTAATGAAGTGAAGCCATTATTAAATTGCATGCTTCATATAGTGTGCTTAATATGGGGCACTTCAAAATATTACTGTGCACCTGCTAGGATAATTGTGCTTCTTCAAGAAATCTGCAATCTTCTTATTCAGCAGGTAAGACCTGAAGCAGTTCTAATCCTGCCTGTTTGTTTGTTTGCTTGTTTATCACATTTAGAAACCATCCATCTCCCTCACGGACAACTCTGGACAGTGTACAACAGGGGTGTCAAGCTCGCTTCATCATGGTGGCATCACATGATGTATGATGACTTTTTTCCCCTTCACTAAACCGGGCGTAGGCATGCCAGCATGTGACGCATCCGGCCCATGGACTGCGAGTTTGACAGCCCTGGTGTACAAGTAAGACATAAAAACATAAAAGCTGCATACAAATATTACATTAGGAGGCAATTCAAACAAAAAGAGAATAATTAAATTAAAAAGGTAGGGCTAGGCCTTCAAGGTGCTAACTAGCCCCATGAATGCATGCTGCTCTTCGCGCCTCCCCCCGGAGATCCGAACCATTGTGGATCTGCAGGCCTTCCGACACGCCCTAAAAACCCATTTATTCCAACAAGCCGGCCTAGCCTGACATGTGAGGGGTTTTTAAATTTTGGGATGTCAAATTTTTTAACTTGAATTTTAAAGTCTAATTTTAATGGTTTATCTAATTATCAGCCTTAATTTAATTACTTTTAATTGGTTTTATATTATTATATTGTATATATGTGTTTTGCTTGGCTGTGCACCGCCCCGAGTCCCTTGGGAGATGGGGCGGTATAGAAATCCTGAAAGAATAAAGAATAAAGCAAAATGGCAGAGCCAGACATTTTTGAAAGGCCTGAGGAGGGCTACCTCATCTCTGGAAGGAGGATATTCCAGAGGGTGGAGACAATGGCAGAGAATTCTCTCCTCGTGGAATCACAGGGTCCACAACATACCTTTCCTGCCTGACCAGGTGGGATGGGCTGATATAATAGGGCAAAGATAGTTCCACAGGTAACTTGGCCTCATGCCATGTAGGGCTTTAAAGATCATAAGCAACACCTTGAGTTGGACCCAAAAGCAAACAAATACCCAATACAGCTCATATACAAGAGGTGTTACATATGTTGTCCTTGGGACATCCAAGATTGTTCACGCAGCCACCTTATGATGAAGCTTCTGGATATTTTTAAAGGTTAGCTCCATGTAAAGTATATTGCAGTAGTCCAGACAGGATATGGTCAGGGCATAAGTGTGCAAGGGAAAAGCCTCCCTGTCCAGAAAAGGACATAGCTAGCTCACAACACAAAGTTGAACAAAGGTCCTCCTAACCATGACTGCCACTTTCTTTAAACAAAAACCGTGAGCCCTGGAGGACCTCCATATTACGGTATGTACCAGGTCTGTGAGACCCATGAGAATTTCTGCAGAGTCTTTTCAGGATAAACTTATTTTGCCAGCACATCTGTAATCATTGGTTCTTGCCACTTGTCATATCAAGAAGAGTTGCAAGACTTAAGTTTGGCTACTTATTTAGCCCTTGAAATCAATGGTGGGTGCATCTCTCACATCAATCACATTGCAAAGGGATTCTTAGCACCTCACGTTCACAACATTGATGGCATAATTATGGTTCACTAAATAGGACAGTTTAAGAACATGGGATGCTGCTAGTAGGATGCTGTTATTGTGCATTCAGTCTCCTTCATTCTTGAAATTTCACATAGCCTCCTTCTCTTTCCTCACTGTTGTTTTAATTTCTTATCAAACATAAAATCAATTAAAAGGGGGTGGAAATGGAACACATGTGCAATTTCTTTTAGTTGGAAAATAAGGAGCCTACTTATGTATTTGTTGTTATACACCTAACACATCTGTGTCCAAATCTACTGCATTTCCATTTGGCTAATTATTAAATCAATGTCAGTTCACCATTGAATGGCCAATTCAAGAATCAAAGCAAAGCAGCACTTTTTTTTTTACCATGATTGTTGTTCCATGTAAAACTTACAAATATTTAATTCGTTTCTCTGTTCTGCCCAATCAGGCCAAGAATTTCCTCAGTCCAGAAGATCTATTTAAAGGAGAAACGGAAGAAAGCCTGAATAAAGTTCAGAAAGCTTTTAATGTTTTTGACTACTTTAAACAAATTTTTCAAGAAAGAAGGGAAAATCTTTGCAATTATTTTCAGCCAGGACAAGAAGTAAAGCAATGGGATTTTCCTCCTGTAATGGTTTTTGCACAACTGAATAATTTCCTAGAGAGGCTTCATGTAGTACATGTAAGTACTTCGCCATGAAAAATAGAACAATGAATTATCTGTACAGAAGCAATGTAGTTTGTTGTCACCCTTTCCTGCAAACCATTTCCCACATTTTTCTTGATCCTTTTCTTTAATGGCTTAAACTGTGGATTTAGAACCTTTCCCCAGTTGCATCTGACTATGGAACAATTGTGACACCCCCCCCCCACCCCCACTCCATGTTGATCATTTAGACTGGCTCAGTGATGCTCCCTCCCGTGAGGTCTTTGGGTACGACCTTCTGGACTATTCTAGTTTGAGCAGGAGGGAAGTTCAAACCAGAATTTTCCCTTATAGTTGTCATGTCTCCAAGCTGAAATCTGACTTAGAAACATGGCTTTGAAATAAGGATAAACCCAACTAAGCCTTGATTGGGAAAGTTTACATGGTGGAGGAGGTGAGAGTACACTGGTTCTCCAATGTTTCACTCTACAACCCCTCTCTTACATTGTTGACTTATTGCTTACATACTTTTTGAATATGTATTTAACCATCAACTGAAAACCAATTCTGTGTTCAAAAGGAGTTGGACTAATAGAAATCAGTTTCTAGAGTGAAGGACAGAAAGATTTCTGGCTTGTTTCTGGCTTTCTCATGCTGTTACTGCTTCTCCCTTCAATAGTTAACTGCCCATTGGGTTGTTTTTGAATGCATCAAAATGCCATAAGTTTTGATAGATTGGGGGATCCTTAAAACAAGAGGTCCTATAGTAGCTGCACAACCCCAGGAAAACATACATTGGAGACAAGGAGATGCTTTTGAGTGGGTGTGGGCCATTTCCCCCATTCCTCCCCAATTCACTTGTTATAGGAAGGAGAAGGGAAGCCAGTTCCAAAAATTATCTGGACAGTCTTCAAACATGTTTTACTCCTTTGTTGCCTTGGTAACAGAGCTTGCATATCTCCATCAAGATCATCTTTAATTATAACACCAACTATTGGTGCCAGCCCCATTTCTGAAAAAAAAAAAAGCCTCATCTAGAATATTTTGGTCTCTTTTCTTAAAGTACTAATGCCAGACAAAAATATAAACTTCATTGAAAGTTCCAGCATTTTGTATATCTCTTTAATTGTTCTTGCAAAGAACATAGGAATCATCTGTTTTCTTTAAAAATTACGATAATATTTTCTAATAACAAATTTAATAACTTTTACTGCTAGGGAGTAAATAATTGTGTTTGTGCACCTGCTGATATAATAAAATGGATACAAATAGAGGAAGAATTTATCTTTTGTGATAGTACATGCATCATGACAGAGCCCATTTACAAAACAATGTGGTAATCTGCTTTGGGTGTTGGAAAGTTATAAGTAATTGGCTGAGCAACTTTGGCCCAGGAGGTGTTGCATTTGACAGTCTGGATGGTAAAAAAAAATTGGGCAATGATAGCCTGATTCTATAAGGGGAATGCAAGTATCATTTTTTTTAAAATAGTCTTATTATATATAAAAATGGATGTGTGTGTGTGTATGTTCCAGCATAACTCTGGAACGCCTCAAGCAATTTCAACCAAACTTCGTACACAGATGATTTACCCTCTGGAAACAAATACTGTGGGGGTAAGACACCTCTAGCACCCCTAGGTGTATTTGTGTGTGTGTGTCTGTCTGCACTTGCACTCATTAAGGCAAGTGCAAGGAAGGTCCGGCAGAATGCAGAGGTAGTCTTGACGATTGATTGCAGCGAGTCACAGATTGCCTGGGTGTGATCATGTGGTGTAGAAGCCGATGGTGGCGGTCTGAGACACATAAAGCTGGAGCCATCTTTCACAAGAGGTTGAATGAGCCTCTTGCCCTCCCTTATGGAAGGCTCGGTGTGATTAAAAAGAGGGCAAAGTAAGAGGAAAGAAAGGTGGCTCACGTTTCCCACTATAGATACAATTCATTCCTTTTCCTGTCTCATACAGGATTGGGATAAATAAATACCCGGGCAACGGCGGGTTATCAGCTAGTTTACAATAAATACTGGGTTATCAGGTTCAGAAATTTCTCGTCTGACAGTAGTTTATTATTTATTCATCTTATTCTCTCAATCCTCCACTACTGATGTCTCTCCATCTCTAGGTAGTTACCATCATAACTTGGCAGATAAAATATTCTCCGTTGAATGTGGAGAGTTAATCGGGATACTCTGTCCTTTTCCTAGCTCTATTGACTGAGTGATAGAAGCTTAAAAGGGGATAGGTTCCTCCTTCCTTCCCAGCTTCTGCTTAGTCAGCCAACTAGCCAGACTGAGATTTTTCTCTCTCCTTCAGATTTCCTGTTTTTTTCCTTTTTCCTACAAATTGTATTTGGGGGGTGCTGGCTCTTTTTGCATGATACTTAACTACCTTGTTGTTCTAATTTCTGCAACCGCTCCTGAGGCACAGTTCTGTCAGCAGAAGCCCTCATTTTCCTTGAGGCCTGAAATGTGTGTGTGGGGGGGGGGGGAACGACTCTCCAGCCCTGCAAATGCTTTCTTTCATCTTGGGTCGCTCCTGAGGCTGTCACCAGGCTTCCCCCCACAATCTTTCAAAACTGCAGGATCTTTTTATGATGGCCCAGGAAGAGGGCACAGTGATGTTTTGTCAGCCTTGGTCACCCGCAGCTCCCTACAAGACTGCGGGCATGGCTTGCCTTTTAAAAGAAAGTTGCCTGGCCACCGATGGTCGCTCCCGAGGCCGTTGGTGTGCTCTTACTATCAGAGAATTTGCCTGCCTTTTAGCTGCCGACGGTTGCTCCCAAGGCTGCCAGCGCCCCCTGTTGCTATGCCTTTTGCTGCCAATGGTTATTCCAGAGGCCATTGGCGAGGCCTGCAACTCCACCTCTGCCATCAATGATCCCTCCTGAGGCCATTGGCAAGGCCTGCACCGCCGACAGTCCCTCTCGAGGCTGTCGATGCGGGTGTATCACCATCTGTGCCACCAACGGTCCCTCCCGAGGCCGTCGGAGCATTCTTGTCTTGTTCCCAGCAAGGGCACCGCTGCGGAGGCCTCCTCTGTCCTTGCCTTGGCTTGGCTTGGTAGGATAAGAGGCTGGAGGATGCCATTTTTGGCCACATAGCCATGGCCACCATCTTGTTTGGGACATTTCTGACACGGCAGCCACCGCATTTTGAGAGGGTTCAGGCCCTATTCTATCCAAGCTAGGGGACATCTAGGCTTGTTATTTGGATGACCCCATCCCTTGGGGGAGTTGAATAGAATCGGCGGCTTTCCCGCCTTTCTCCCTTCTCCCCCCTCCTTTTCCCCCCTTCAACCAACCTCCCTCCTCTCTCTTTTTCCTCCCATGCTGTCTTGCCATTACAGAGCATGCTGGATTGTTGGATGCACTTGGAGGCAGGACAAGGGAGCCAGACCTATACGAAGTTTTATTCTGAAAGTCTGTTTGGGTCTCTTCATTCAGCCTCCCTTCCATTGGTCACCTCCTAGGCCACAGGATGTTCTCCGCCACACCTACTCTTAAGGGGGAATCAGGTTGACACCAACAATTTAAGGGTGGCTTTCTATGACCGCCTAACATTAACTCAACATTTTATACTGTATGATTGTAATTACTATTTTCTTTTTATTTATTTATTTATTTTATTAATTACACTTGTATACTGCCTCCCTCCCTAGGGACTCGAGGGGGTGCACAGCCCGATAAAAAAAGAAATATACAATTAAAAACCAAATTAAAATGCAATTTAGAAGTGGTTAATTCATTAAAAACCCAATTATAAAAGTTAAATTAATTAAAATATTAAAACTAAAATTTAAAATTTAAAACCCTATTAGGTACTAGGCCAGACCGGCATGCTGAAATAGGTGGGTTTTTAGTGCGTGCCGGAAGGTCCGTAATGGTCCGAATCTCCGGGGGCAATTCGTTCCAGAGGGAGGACGCAGCCACAGAGAAGGCTCGCACCCTCAGGGCTGTCAGACGACACCGTCCCGACAATGGAACCCCGAGGAGGCCCGCCCTTTGGGAACGTACTGATCAGCTGGAGGCTGATGGTGGCAACAGGTGGTCCCGTTAAGTACCCGGGCCCCAAGCCATGGAGCGCTTTAAAAGTAAGCACCAACACCTTCAATCACACCCGGAAGGCCACAGGGAGTCAGTGAAGCTCGCGCAGGAGAGGTGTAATATGGGAGCTCCAAGGAGCTCCCGAAATTACCCGCGTGGCCACATTCTGAACCAACTGCAACCTCCGGATGCTTTTCAAGGGGAGCCCCATGTACAGAGCATTGGTATAGTCTAGGCGGGAGGTCACAAGGGCGGAAGTGACTGCGAAGAGCACCCCAATCCAGAAAAGGCTGCAAGTGGAAGATCCTACGGACCTGATAAAAAGCCCCCCTGGAGACGGCTGCGATCTGATCTTCCAACGACAGCCGTACATCCAGGAGGACACCCAAGTTGTGAGCCCTTTCTGCGGGTGTCAGAATCTCTCCCCCCATAGACAGCGATGGAAGAAGCTGGTTGTATCTAGGCGCAGGAAACCGCAGCCACTCAGTCTTGGCCGTGTTGAGCGGGAGCCTGTTTTGACCCATCCAACTCCACACGGCCTCCAGGCAACAGCCCAACCTTCGTTGGGGTGGCCCGGGGTGGAAATTTACAGCTGAGTATTGTCAGCGTACTGATGGAAACTCACCCCAAAGCCCCGGATGATCTCACCCAGCAGCTTCACATAAATGTTGAACAGCAGGGGCAAGAGCACTGACCCCTGAGGAACCGTACAGTTACTTCACCTTTCTTGAAGGCGGAATGGAACAAGCATCTGAAGATTCCAGTTTTCACTGCAAATGCACATCCAAGAGGAAGCACGTTTCCTCTGATTTGGCCAAGAATAAAAAGGCCAAGTCTAAGGGCTCCCTGAAATCTACCAAGGCCGAGGAGCAGGATGCTCTCAGAAATCAAAGGGCATTAGATCGACAGTGCACCAAGACTCTGTCCATCCAGGGCTCGGGAGACCCCAGGGTAGACTCTGCTACCCCTCCCTCTAGTATCCTTCCAGTCTGCCTCCCGACTGGGGCAGAAGTGGCTCTGTATCAGCATGCCCTGTCCCCTGAACAGCTGGACAGCTCGAATCAGGGACCCAGTTTCCCAGGATCTGCCTCTTCCCAGGGACAGTGATCCCAGGGACAGTGAACAGGGCAGCCTACCTCAGGTACTACGTTCCCCCCTTGCTCAAGCATCTTTGGCAAGCAAACTAGGAATCCTTGATCGCCCAGATAAAGTTGCTTATTGAAGCTGCTATTGCTCAAACTTTTCCAGAGCTTCTAGCATCTCTGCCGGGATCTTCCTCAGGTGCTCAGACCATCCCTATCCATCTTCCTCCTCTCCATGTACGAGGAGGAACCTGGGGAGTACTTGGGTTCAAGTTCCCCATCTTCCTCGGATCACTCCACGATATATTTTGGCGATGAGGAGCTCATTCTGTCAGAAGTTGAGGAACATTTTTCAGAACCTTCATCAGTTCCCAACCCCCATTAAAACCATTACCTTCACCGCTTCTGGATGCCAAACAACTACTCTTCTCCATGCAGTCTACTAAAGCTAAGGAGATCCCAGCCCCCCAACTGTTTACTGATTTGGTCCACAAACAGTGGGAGCTTCCTGAAGCCGGAAAACCCCCACAGTGATTCTATAATGTGGCAGAGGCTTTCAATTCATCCTTAAATCTTTCTGGGGCAGACGAACCCGTGGTCGCCCTGGATCTTCCAGTGTGCTAGTCATGGACCCTGATTACTCAAACCAGAGGACAAAAAAGTGGAACAGGTTCTGTGCAGAGGCCATTAAGCCGCAGCCTGGGCTATCAAGGCCTCCATTATGGCTTCATTTTTTAACCATGCTTCCCTCCTGTGGCTGCGAGATCTGCAGACGAGAATTGCTCCTGAGGACCTTAGAGTTCATCAGGACATCAACAAGTTGATTGTGGCAGTAGAGTTGTCCACTGATGCCACACTCCATGTGGCGAAATTCGCCTCCAGATCAATTGGTTCCTCTGTGGCAGCTAGACACCTTCTGTGGCTTAAATCTTGGCAAGCTGATCTCAAAACCAAAAGGAAGCTAGCATCTGCCCCATTTAAGGGAACCAAGCTTTTTGGAGACTCGTTGAACCCGATCCTAGTCGAGTTGCAAGAAGAGGCTCTCCATGGTCTCCAAGGGGTCGGAACGCAGAAGACTTCCCTTTTTTTAGTGCCAATCCTTTCGTTGGTTCTCCGATCCATCCTCCTCTGCTCAGCGGCCATTCCAGTTTCGCTCAGACTGCCAGCAATTTAGGCCATTCAGGGACAGACAGCAACCCTACTACAAGAGGCCATACCGAAGAGACCGCAGTCGTCCCTACCGTCCGTCTAAGTGATGGTGACTTCAGTCCTACTATTGAGGCCATCTTGCGCTCTTCATGGACTAATGGGACAAAACCACTACAGACGCCTAGGCGTGACAGACTGTCCATTTCAGTTCATTACTCTCAAATTCCAGTCGACCCCTCCAAGCAGGTTTATCATCTGCCCAACCTGCAGTTCACCAAAACTCCAAGCGAGAGGCAATCAGCCACCTCCTCAGCATTCACGCTATTCAGCAGGTTCCCTCGCCGATGCAAGGACTCAGCTTCTATTCCATCCTCTTCATCATTCCAAAGACTTCGGGAGGATGGAGGGCCATCATGGACCTCAAGTGCCTCAAAGACTACATAACTTATCATCTCTTCAAGATGCACTCCCTTCAAAGCATCTTGGCCTTGATCAGAGATGGAGATCTCCTCTCGTCAATCGAACCTCATGCTTGCCCTCATGTTTCCATCTACCCTGCGCACGAGAGATTCCTCTGCTTTTGCTACGGGGGTCAACACTTCCAGTACTGGGCTCTGCCATTCGGCCTCTCCTCAACACTCTGGGTTTTCACCAAGCTGATGGTGATCCTGGTGGCTCACCTCTGCCAGGTCTCCATAAGGGTGCAATTCTACATCAACGATATCCTTATCAAATTCAAATTTTATTTGTCACATGCACAATCATACATGGTACAATATGCAGTGAAATGCTTATGCAGCCATTC
>JAEANM010009522.1:0-16323 GCA_017656035.1 Myanophis thanlyinensis
CATCTTTTCTCACATTTCTGGACAGTCTGTATAGACATATACTGTGATATTATTTTAAACACCTAAGAATAAGGATCAAACACACACATATACTTTGCTAGGTTTTTAATTGCCGTTTTAGTATTCCGTGTTAATTTATACTTTTAAATTTTTCCATTTTCATTAGTTATCATCAGTATTCACTGGAGCAGAATAGCAGGGTGACAGTCCAGTCAAATCAAATACTACAGGAGGTGGCAGTGTAGCCAATTCACCATTTGTTCCAAATTTGTTCAGTCACTTCAGCTTACTCACTCATTCATCGCTTATGTCACAAATTCTGTTGTTTGATTGTGTAGTGTGTGAAGTATTTCCTTGTTTCCCAATCTCTCATCCATTTGCTGTTCTATGAATTGCACTACAGACCCAAATTGTTTTTTCCTAGCTCCTTGGTCATTTATTATATAATTGTATTGCATTTATATAATTTCCTTATTCTCTCATTCTCAGAGCATGTTTCTTACTTGAGTTCTTCAAAAACTCTGGGTAGCATAAATATAATTTCCTATTGCAAATTAGTCAATCGGATAGACAAATTAATCATTTTCTGAAGTCCATTATGGCTGTATTGAGTTTCCATAGCAACTTTCCACTTACATGTATATTAAATTTGATAGCACAGTACTTGCTTTTTTCTGTTCCAATGAGAACATTTAGTTCATCAACAAAATCAGTCCGAAATAGCAGCTTTCTTTCATCAAACAATAGTTCTTTAGAAAAATTCCATTTTATTTCTACTTGTTAAGCTCCTTTTTAAATATAAATCCAATGTTAAGAGGAAGAATAATGAAAGCTATTATCTGTGGAAAGGTTTGCATGACATAATATAACCCTTAGGTTTATATTTCCGGTGGATTTACAGGTTTGATTTAGAATTCATTAAAGTTCTCAGATTTGAACATTTTGAGTTAAACATCCTGTTTTTAACAAATCCCTCAAAATATTCTGCCATAATTTACTTGTTATTTAAATTATAGCAATGAAAAAATAAGCAGAAAAAGATTCTTGTAAAACAGCAGATATAATGCTTTTCATTGGTATAATTGATATTTCAGGTCAAACTTCTAAATATCACCATATTAAAGTTAAAAGCTTAAGTAGCCTACAAGTAGGCAGAAGTATCTTCAGAAGAAATTGCATTTGATGTAGCAAATGAGATGTGCAGCAGTGGTCTATATGTTTGTAAACCGGGAAAATATCTGTATATCAGAGGTTGCTTGTGGAAACCTACAGAATTAAATATTGAATACAAATAGCTTTAGTAGTAGTACTACAATTTAAGCCACTGGACTGAGACCTAATTAAGTCAAATTTAAATGTAATCCTGTGAAACAATTATTCAAATTCAGAGTTAAATATGGATGATCCACTTCTAATATTCAGTAGCCAAAATTATAACCTGGAATTAAAATTGCAGGTTTCTAAGATATTGTTTAATTTTCTTATTGAATTACTAATGCTTCTAAATACTTACACTAGATTATATGTGTTTCTCTTGAAACTACAGAAGAGGAATTACATTTTGTTAATAACAAAGCAATAACAAAGCAAGATGTCAGCTAATAAGCTGGCTAAAATTATACTTAATTTTACAGAGGTGGACCAGCATGAAAAGCACAGGGAGCTGTTTAGCAGCATCTGTGAGAAATTGATACTAACATCTGTTCTAATGGATAAAAAAAATAAGGGAAACAGAATTAAATAGGGTATGGCAGGAAACATAATTGTATTGCTGATTACCTGACTTCTGAAATTTTACTATAACATGTAAGGTTAATCTTGTCAACCTCAGCACAAAACTACTACCCTAATTCTAAATTTTTGGACACTTATTCAAACCATTTACTTAGCTCAGTAGCTCGATTCAACACTTGATGTTTTACACATTATTTATTTCCATTTTAAAAAAAGATTTTTATATTGTTTAGCTGAAAGATTTTTATATTGTTTAGCAGTCATATGGACAGCTTTGAAGTCTCAAGTACAAATTCCCCCCTCCATCCGAAGGAAAAGAGACATAGACAGAACACGTGTGAATGGGACTGTTACAATATTTTATAAGTATTTTTAAAAAGTTTAAAGTACATGCAATATTGAACACTTTCTAAACATGAGTCAGAGCAGTAATAATAGAAACAAGGCATTCACTCATTTTTATTAGTCCTGAATATATCTTTATATCCATTTGCAGTACAAGGAAATACCTAGTTCCATACCTCAGAAGCTACATATTTGTATGTATAACTATCAAACGCAACTTTAGTATCCATATACCTTGAAATTGAGTCACAGTGAGTAAATAGGTTGCTGGTGTCTTTAGCTGTTCAATACATATAAATAAACACTCATAGTGTTATATAGTGTTATATACACTATGTTATATAGTGTTATATACACTAATACATAGTGCTATAAATTACACATATAGGTAGTTCTTGCTTAATGACAGTTATTGGGATCAGTAATTCCACTACTAAGTGATACAGTAGTAAACCACAATGTCATATGACCATTCTGACTTATGGCAACTAGCAGTTCCAGTTGTGGCCATTAAATGAAGTCCATACAATTATTAAATGCACTCTCATATGCAACCTTTTACTGGCTTCCCCACTGATTTTGCTTGTCAGAAGTCAGCAATGGTCACAAATGGTGATCACTTGAACATGGTGATGCTGTGGTTGCTGTATCTATGAAGACTAGTCTTATTGTCATTCAACATACTTGTAGTTTTTAATGGTTAAGCAAGGAATATAAGTTACTAAAAGAAACCTTTTACAACCCTGTTACCCCTTAATTTGGGGTACAGTTTTCTGATGCCACACATAGTTTGCAGCTGATATTTTTTCTTTGTGCTCTGGAGGGAAACATTTGCCGTTACCTAGGATTGAACTCTCAACCTTCAGAGTGGGAGATAAGAGTCTTCATCATTAGGCCACGTGTCGCTCCCCTATAATGTTTCCAAGGTGCTTTTTCAAAAGATAACTGAACTTTCTGGATGACTGAGAATCTCCATACACCTTGCGCTCATCTATAAGCATCACTGAAGAATATAAAATCTCTGTGAATTTTTAAGTCAGACCTCCTGAAATTGGAGAAGAAAATAATATGCATATTTCTTGATGTATGATGATATGCATATTTCCTTGAACTGAAAATTGGAAAAACATTTGAGGCCCAAAATTAAAAAATAATTTTACTCCCCAAATAGTCTTAGAAAACTAATATTTAACTATCTTAATGCATTTTAAAATTCAATTTAAATGTTAAAGTGTTTTGAAGATTCCCCCATTGATAAATATTTCTGAAAATATTGAGTTATTTTTCACATCTCTTTGGTAGTTTGCACTAATTAGGATCTTATACATCTGTAATTTTAAAATCTGGTGTTTTAATTAGGAATTATATGAAAGGACATTTCCCCCCAGTTCTGCAATCTTCATTTTTCCAATAGTACTATTTATGCCATTAAATCCCATAGCAATTTAACAGGATTTATTCATAGGAGGAAGCAAATAACTGAGTTCACTTACAGCACAATTATACTTATGAGAAGGCATTATTTAAGCAGATTACTAATGAATGCATAGAGGATAACTGCTTTATAATAATTAACTTCAGCTAATCATAAAACCTATTTAAGTAATTATCTAGGACTGTCAAAGACAATTACTTGTCTAGAAATAAGATGAATGTCCTATGTAACATGACCAGCTTGTCTTGGATGGTAAACCTAGACTACATTATATATCAGTTTGTGGCTGACTTTAGACGCATTGTGACATTGTACCCCTTCTCTATAAACAAAATGACTTATAAGACTGAGTAAAGTCTTTCACCCCAAAGTCTTTCACTTTAAAAATCTGTCAAAAATCATACAAATAATTAGTTTTAAGTAGCAATTATATCTACCTATAAATCTTTGACATGGAGTATATAATGAAGTGAATTATACAAAGTATAATTGGAGAAAAATATGCAAATACAATTTTTAAGGTCCATGAATTATACGAAGTCAGTGGCTAATCAGTTACATAAAGTATCACCTATAATTAAAAATTATACTTCCATTTATGTTTACTTGGGAACAAACCTCAAAAATGATTATCTTTGAACAGACAATTAGAGGGATGCATTGTACAGTTGAGTCAATCACTGTTGCAGTTTCGTAGAATCTACTGTTTTCAGCTCCATGTTTCATACTTTGAAGCCAAAGGACTATTAGATTCCACCTGACTTCAAGTTGTGAAGGCAGATTTTCTGTAGTCAGTACAGTAGGTTAGATTTAACATAATGGTTCCAATGGCTTCATCTATTTGTAAGTCACACAAATTATGGACAGGGGCTCTAACAGAGGTTTAACATAACTGTCACACGGGGAAAGTTTTTTTATGTCTTGTATATAGCATTTGTATAAAAGCATTTCGCAATTAGAAATTACAATTGTGGGATTGGACTAGTAACAACAAGGTATAAAAGGCAATAGTTCTTCCAATAGACATGGAGACACAGGAATGAAGTGCAGCTGCAATGGTTATACTGAGTTGATGAACGTGCTTATGGGCTTTATGTAAACTCTGGTGGTTTTTTAGATTTTTTTTTCTTGTTCTTAAAATTGCATATTGTTCTTTTTGTTGTTTTATATTTGTTTTGTTTGTAAGCTACCATTGTGTATGTGTGTATGTGTATGACACCAATAAATTATATATAAAAAAAACCTTTTTATATCCTATTGCATACTACAGTGGTTGAAACATGAATAATGATCTATGAAAGTTTAAAAAATCCAGGATCAAAATGGCTACAAACATTATTATTGCTATATTCTGCTTCAATTCACTGCTTTATAATAATTAACTGCATCTATTTTCTGTCCTTTAAAAATAAATAAAACAACATTGGCACAAAACAAATTCAGTTTTGAACTGTTTTTCAAATTGGCATCAGTACCCATCTTTTTATTCTTATGAATGTTTTAGAAATTATTGACACCTTGAAATGGATTTGCTAATAGCAGAATATGGAATTTAAATAGTTTTAATTCATTTCAACGGAGGAGTTCACTTAATTTACTAACATTCTGAAGATTTCTGGACAGCATGAATGCCAGCTATCTCTCCTGTGAGCTGACCAAAGTGCTGATATTTTAGCTACAAAATCAACTCAATCAAATTGTGTTTCCAGAAGATAGAAAAAAAGCTATGGCCACATATAACTATAAAGTGCTGAATGTTTATGATCAAAACTTCTGAGCACAAATAGGCAGTTTTCACACATATATACCTTCTAACTTACAGCATAATAAAACATAGCATTTCTGTCTCTATCTTATAGGGACAGTAATATAATCCACTTAAAATACATACACGACCATAAACTAATTACTTTGGTTCATACTAGCATTTATGCAGCTTTCTGAAGCAGTGATGGACTATGTAAGAGCTAAGGCATAAAAGACTAGGGTACTCTAGAACCAAATATTTCTTCAGACCCCTCCCAAAAAAAGCAAGCTAACAAGTCTGAAACCATGCAACAAAAAGCAACATATTATATCCAATACATCTGACATTTGAACAAGAGTTGGATTGTTTAGATCTTTCCAGGTAGCAAGAAAGTAAACATTCCCAATGCCATTGGAGCTACTTATTGTATAAAAGCATTTACTAGACTTGCATTTCAAATATTTTTTTAAACGTTAAACATTACTGTCTCGGGATTGCAGAGAACATGTTTTCATTACCATTAATGACAAAAAGCACTGGTCCATATTTTTAACTATAATGAGCATGCTCTTCTGCAAAAAGCTTATTACAGCTGATGTACTGTAGAAGATATTTCTCTACAATTGTTGTTATATAGAGAAGCTTTCTGTCTAGGACTGAGCTCAAAATGGCTACTTTTTGCTTAATAAAGCTACCAACAGGAAAGGCTCTGAAACGTATACAAAGATTATGCAGACTATAACTGCTTTTTTCTAACCATTAGAGTGGTTAGCCTTACCTTTCTCAAATGCTGATCTTTCTTATCTGCATTAATCAGTTACATTCTTATAATTTAATCAATGCTTCAAATTGTCTACCTGTTCTAACCTCATGCTTTGTAACTGCATCAACACAGGGTTTAGACTTTGGACATCTGAAGGCCTCTAGTATTAATTGGGAGAAAACTCTTTAAACTTACTTTGGAGGTGACTTCTACCCTCAAATGCACTGATTATATTAGCAATCCGCTTTATTTTAAAAACTTATTCAGCTGCCTGCAGCAATGAACAGCGGAAGGTCAAGCCTTCTAAAACAGTGCTTCTCAACCTTGGAAATTTTAAGATGTTTGGACTTCAACTCCCAGAATTCCCTAGCCAGCAAAGCTTTAAGCTGGCAAAGCTGACTGGGGAATTCTGGGAGTTGAAGTCCAAACACCTTAAAGTTGCCAAGGTTGAGAAACACTGTTCTACAGACTCTAAGAGTCTGGTTGGGTGTTCAGTTTTATCTCCAACAGTTTTGGTCAGAGGGGCCATTACTTCTGCATCTTAGTTGAATGTAGTGGCTTGACAAGTAGCAGCGTAGACTGTGGTGCCAACTGTACCTCCACTGCTAATGCTGTTGGCTGGATACTTAAGTGGCTTCATACTGTTGTCTCTCTGGACATAAAAGTGTTCCAATCTCCATCGATCCCAGCTTTTCTGGAATTCTGTCCGAACCTTCCATAAGGAAACAAAGGGAAAGAAAACAACATATAATCTAGTACTGCTACACTTTTGTTACAGAGCTGAACAAATCATATAACGTTTTAGATAATTTTAAAAAATCAAATCAAAATATCATTATTATGATGTTTGACTGACCTTTACAGTAGGAAAACAGAGTTTGGTACAGCAATTCATTGTCAAGAAAAAGAAACAGTAAGATGATAGAACCACCTATCAATTAAATGTTTTGTGCATTTGTACGAATTGAAGATATTTGGCCATCTGATATGAGTGTAAAGTTAGCATCCTTAACAAGGTTTTAATGTAATCTGAGTATTCCAAAACATCTCAAATAGGATGTTTTATACAAATCGCAGTAGATATATACTAATGGCACACATACACACACGCACACACAAATATACATATATACTGTACATAACCCACACAATATAGAATATAGAAATTTATTGAACTTATTTGCTGCAGACTGAGCTGTTCTAATAAAATTAGACTGAGTATGACTCTAAAATTTGGTATGTTGCTTATTTTTTTTCCCAAAAACTTCTAGCATTCAGTGTTTCCAATGTAATTTGCAGCAAGTCCAGCTTCTTGTATAGATAGTGTTAAAGAGCATGATTTCAATAGTTTTAAAGGCTTGGTTAAAATATAGGGTTTTTTTCATGAGGTTTGGATAAACTCTAGAGAGACTTACTGAGTAAATTTGCACAGTACTGAAATATAAAAACAATTACCAAATATAATTGTGACTAGTTATGTATGGAATTTTTGAATGATAACCCGGGGCATGGCACAAAAGCAACACAGCTAGAGAACAGGTTCAACTTCCCTTTATTGCTCTAACTGTGCCCCCAAAAGTTCCCACAATTTTTGTACTCTAATTTAAGGATGAGCAATTTGAGAAATTCCTATAGTGTGAACAGTGAGAGACTCCATGCAAATTACAATGCAATATACCACAAGAGTAATTACTGTTGATGAAATAACCATCTACCTCAACACAATTTATACCATGGATGTCAAACTCAATCACATCATGTGACGTATCATGATGTATTGTGATTTTTTTTGCCATTATGGAGCCAGGGTAGGCATGGCCTGCATATGATGCATCCAGCCTGTGAGCTGCCAGTTTGATAGGCCTGATCTGTACTAACAGCAGTTTTGATTTCAGAGGACAATACAGGATTGAACCTTGTATGTGCCAAACATGGGTCTATCACTAGTTTCTCCCATCCCCCAAGCAGAACAGGTGAATGGTGTAACTGAGGAAGAGGATGCATTTACCAAACATCTCCAACATCTTTCAAGCCACCATTAGTAGTTTAATTAAAACATGGTTGAATGACATTTTGTATTTCATTAAGTAAGTTGCTTTTGAATCTAGTTAAAATTTATGGCGACTGAAGTTGTTGAATACCAAGTTTGGTATGTGAAAATAAAAACTCAATCTAAATAGTATTCATTCTACTGTTCATTTGATTTTAATCAACAAATAAAAAGAACTATTTCAATTTATTCAGATATGATAGTACACATTATTCTTCATTGCTTATAATATTGTACATGAGATCAACTATTATTTAATTATGGATAGGCAATACTTTATGAAGCGGCACATTATTTGAATGGAATATCAAAATAATGTCTCCCCAAAGTTCTTTATGATGACAATTAAGGAACAAAATGCAACAATGTACTTCTATATTGCAGTTACCACATGCTTTCATAATTGAGCATATAGTTTTTCTATTTCTGCTAGGTTAAAGATTAATGTAATTTCCCCAGCCTTCATCCCTGACTGCAATTTAAGAAAGCATATTGTTGTATAAGAGTTAAAATCTGCTCTGAGTCATTTTGCCAAGTCAACAATCTGATGATCTGTGAATGAACTCCAAGATGATAATAGGAAATAAATACAGCATTGGGAAAAGAAAGCCAACTATAACAACAAAACTATGAGCCATATCAGCTTTTAGGGGGAAAAAAGGGAGGCAATATTGGCAAAGTAATAATTATTTTTTAAAAAACTGTGAGGTTATTATTTCTAGGTTCTAAAATCTACGATCATGTCTTTCTACAGGAACTTCAGTTTCATCTTGTCTCTTTACATAATGTGGTACTTTTGATTTTTATAGAAATAATGTAAAGTGGCTTATTAAATAATGACAGGAGTATGCATATCTATACTACTATTATTTTTCCACATCAATAAATCAGAAACAAAACCTAAAAGTTACAATGTTTCACTTAAAGTAGAGAAAATGTCTGAGTACAATGTCTTCCATTATGATGTATCTATTTGCATGCCTGCAAAGGATGGAAATGTAGCCTCTACAAGTAAATCAGGTATCGAAAACAAACTAGGCCTGCAACTGTGAAGATGATTGAGAATCCCATATATTTAAACTTATTTCTTATAAGCAGTAGCATATTTCAACCAGGAAAGCTTGGGTGAAAGAAGAGCTAAAAAGAAAAAAAACTGTGAGTAAGAAATAGGATCAAAATGTCTCTCTTGTGGCCTTGCTTTTGCTTTTCAGATTAAAATATATTTGTCCTCATAATTTTTTAGTGTGTGTGTGTTAAAAAAAATGTTTAAATAATTTAATAGAGCTGTAATTGAATACTTTTATTACGTGTTTTAAAGTGGGATTACAGTATTTCTTTAAAATTCAGATTTTAATTCTCAATAGCACATTAATTCAAAATTCAAGGAGTTTCTGATCTGAAACCCTTCTAATCATGTATTTACAGTTATATGAAAATTTATTTGACAGTATAGAATAACTGTCTATACTGGTTAACAGTACCACAACTTTGCCAGAGACAACTATTCTCTTTTCAAATTTTTCATCACAGATAAACATTCAAGTTCAAATTTTGTACAGATTCTGGTATTTTATCATAACAAGAACTGAGTAATTCAAGTGTGATTACTTGTTAACAAGAATGGGAATTGAAAGCTGAATTGATTGAAGAAAACAATTGAACAACTACAAAATATGATCAAACAACAAGCATCCATCTGCCCAAAGATATTTAGTTTATTTCCATTCATGTTTCCCTTGAATGGAAATCTATCGTTAACATCTGTTCCACAGCTTTTCAAGATTCACTTTATCATGAACAGTAGATTGGGTAGCAAATGATTTAAAACATCCCAAAATTATTATTACTTCATTTGTGGTAATTCACTGTTCTGAGGACAAGTTATGCAAAACTATTATTGTGCTCAATGTTCAATGAAATTCACTGTTTTTAAAAATAGAACCATATTAAATGTTGAAGGCTAGCTACTGAATGATATATAACAGCTACATGATTTAATAGACGCTTTTTGTGTGATAAGTACAACGATTTTAAAGAGGGTATGAAGCTCTTCTACTTTGTTCCAGCTTTACCTATTTTATAATTTGTAACAATATGACAAATCTCTTTTTTCATTTTATTTTCTGTCCTTCTAGCATTGAAATTAATGAAAAACTCCATATATTTGAAAGTGTTGGGTGTGCATATCTTCTGCCATATAGAAGTCTCAATGAAAGCCCCAAATTACAATGCATTACATATACCTTGCTCTTTGGAATTACCTCTTTAGAAACTATATTTTTATAAAGTAATTCTTGCATAGAATAAATGAATAATAATACATTTGTAATTATATGGAGCAGACTGAATCCTGGGACAAAATCCAGTCTCAGTTTTTATGAATGAGCCTTGTTAGATCTCCATTGAATAGCAGTTATAATATGGTTTGGTTGTTTTTGTGTGAATTTCAGTAGCATTGATACTGAATGGTTTGTAGCCAGCATATCTCCAAATTGAACTTGCATTCTGGTGAGTAACATTTCTGAACAGTTTTCTTGGCAAAAGTACAAAAATATTTGTCATTGTCTAGTAGGTAATTAGATAGCTATCTCCCATCTAAGCATTAACTAGGCCTGATTTTATTAGGTTTTTAGCTCAGGCAAAAGGTAATCATTATGGAAATTGATATAAGGATTTATCATGGAATTATCTGTTCTAGATAAAGACATTCTCTTTTCTAGATAAATAAAGCCTTCCTAATCCATTTAAAACTTTCTTAAATCAAAATGCACCTTCTTTTTTACTTAATTGTACCTTGGACACCACCTAAAGTTCCTCAAGGGATTTAAGCCTCTGTTTAAAATTTCTTAAATTCAAAAAAGTAAAAATCATCAGATGTCAAATTTAGTCTGTCATTTTAAAGATTCAAAGTCTTTTTTAAATAATAGCTTTAAATAATTTGGAACCAAAATAGCCATTATTTGTAAATAAATATGATTTTATTTTCTTTTAAATATGTTATTGATAGAAGCAGTTAAAAATAATATTGTGGAATAAAGTAATAAAGCAACTTTCTATTCCTCTTACCTCTGTATTGTTGAAACAATAGAGAATTGCCACCAAAAGTCCCTGAAAAGCAAAGATAACAAAATAACAGTTAAAAAAAAAACATACATCCTTGAATTAAGCATCACTAGTGAAGCTAATAAGGAGACAGACTATATCTAATATTTTTTTCCTGCAGCCTAAGAAAGCAGTTCAACAGAAGATTGCATTTGGCTGAATAGTGCCTTGCTGATTCAAGACCAGGAAGAAAAGCTCCTACAGAATGTCAGGTTAATTCATTTTATTAGCAACTTGGTTCGTTACCCTTTTGAAATAAAATGATAAAAAGGAAGACAACTGATAATTAGATAGTGACTGGTTCAATGTAAAAGCAGCAGCACTAACAGGTTAAATCAGATGCACATTCACTACAAGACGTTTCTCAGAATTAGGAGCAGTGTGTTGATAATATAGTCTTCCCCAATCAGACAGGCTGGGATTGCAATTTATCAACTTGATGACCCTTGACAAATACTCTGCAAATAGTGCAAGTTACACCTCTTGGAAAATTATGTGGGTAATTTTCTGATTAGCTTGCAGCCAGTGCACTTCTAAGTATGTAGACACTGTGCTTATTCAGAGCATTTAGTTCAGAAAAAACATAGCTTGACATTTAATTCTTAATTCTTAAACTAGATTAATTAGATTGGGGATCTCCCAAATTGGGGGGGAGGGAGAGCAAAAACAAGAATTCATATAGCTGTATAAAAAGCACAATCTGTTCCAGGGTCATTAGAAATATTCCTGTGAAATATTAATGTGGAGAGTTCTAAGAGACAGTCTACCCTTACTCCTTTCTGTATATAACACAAGCAGAATAAAGGCAGAAAGTAGGAAACCAGGTGGTCTGTTCTATATTCTGTATTAAAAAGAAAACTGGTTGAGGGGGATGATGTATCCGGATGTGCCTTATTCAGCAAGTATCTTGCAGGGCAAATTTTGATTCATATTTACACATCATACCATTTGAGCTGTCATGTAAAATTGATGGATTCCTTTGTTCAACTCCAACCCGCAACTCTGAGACCATCTTGCATGTCCTACATTTGCTGGGCCAGTTGCAAAAATGATGAAATCACTTGGCAGATTTTTGTTGTTTCCTATTCTTCAATTCTGAGGAACACTAAAAATTCTGGACAGTTGACAAACCTAATGGCTGGGTAAAAGATGCCTGCAATGAAATTAAAGGGAACCTTTCCTGTTACTCTAGTGAAAAAGGAAATTGTGATTTCTCATCTGATGAGTGGAGTAATCTAGATGTCTATGGAGATTCTCAGTCATCCAGGTCATGGTTGTACAAAAAGTGCTTTTTTTTCCCAAGAGGCAACTGGACCTTTTGTTTTGTCTTTAAAGATGTTTCACTTCTCATCCAAGAAGCTTCTTCAGCTCTGACTCAATAGTGAGGAATGGAAGGATTTACACTCCTTGCAGACATCTGGTCATTTGCATTCTTTTAGCGGGTCGTTAAGGTTACCTGGAGGCTTATCTGTTTCATTAGAGTCATGTGAATGATGCAAATTGGTGTAGATTCCAATTTCCACACCAAATTCTATACCAATTTGCACCACTCAGGTGACCCTGATGACACAGATAAAACTCCAGATGACCTTAATGACCTTCTAAAAGAATGGAAATGACCAGCTGTCTGCAAGGAGTATAAATCCTTCCATTCCCCACCATCTTCAGTCAGAGCTGAAGAAGCTTCTTGGATGAGAAGTCGTCAAAGAAAAACCAGAAAGTCCAGTTCCCTCTTGAAAAAAGCACTTTTGGGAGTAATCTAGATGTACATCAAAGTTTTCATCAGTACGCTGATGATACCCAGCTGTACATTTCCACCACAGGCCACCCCAACGAGGCCGTCGAAGTGATGGGCCATTGCCTGGAGGCCATGCGGAGTTGGATGGGTCAAAACAGGCTCCAGCTCAACAT
The DNA here is from genome assembly GCA_017656035.1 of Myanophis thanlyinensis. Taxonomy (NCBI): domain Eukaryota; kingdom Metazoa; phylum Chordata; class Lepidosauria; order Squamata; family Homalopsidae; genus Myanophis; species Myanophis thanlyinensis. The sequence continues at coordinate 13,088 of JAEANM010009522.1, forward strand.
AGCCAAAACCGAGTGGTTGTGGTTTCCTGCGCCCAGATACAGCCAGCTTATTCCATCGCTGGCCATGGGGGGGAGATTTTGTCCCCCGCAGAAGGGGCTCGCAACTTGGGTGTCCTCCTGATGTACGGCTATTGTTGGAAGATCATATTGCAGCCGTCTCCAGGGGGTCTTTTTATTAGGTCCGTAGGATCTCTCAGTTGCGACCCTTTCTGGATTGGGGCGCTCTCTGTACAGTCACTTCTGCCCTTGTGACCTCCTGTTTTGACTACGCCAACGCTCTCTACATGGGGCTTCCCTTGAAGAGCATCCGGAGGCTGCAGTTAGTACAGAATGTAGCCGCGCGGGTAATCGTGGGAGCTCCTCGGAGCTCCCATATTACACCTTTCCTGCGCGAGCTGCACTGGCTTCCTGTGGTCTTTCGGGTGCGATTCAAGGTGCTGGTGCTTACCTTTAAAGCGCTCCATGGCTTAAGACCCGGGTACTTAAGGGATCTCCTGTTGCCACCATCAGCCTCCAGCCGACTGGTGCGCTCCCACAGAGCAGGCCTCCTCAGGGTTCCACTGTCGGGACAATGTCGTCTGACAGCCCCGAGGGTACGAGCCTTCTCTGTGGCTGCACCCTCCCTATGGAACGAATTGCCCCCTGAGATTCAGACCATTGTGGACCTGCGGGCCTTCCGGTGCACATTAAAAACCCATTTATTTCAGCAAGCTGGTCTGGCCTAACACTTAACGGGGTCTTAAATTTGTTTTTAATTGAATTGTTTAAAATTTTTGTAAATTTTTAACTTTATATTTTGGGCCATTGATTTAATCTTTTTAATTATATTTTAACTTTTCTATGTATCTTTTTAGATGGCTGTGCACCGCCCCAAGTCCCTTGGGAGGGGGGCGGTATAGAAATTTTTGTAAATAAATAAATTAAATAAATAAGAGAAGCAACCTAGAATGAAGGAGAAATTTCCTGATAGAACAATTAATCAGTGGAACAACGTACTTCCAGAAGTTGTGATTGGTCCAACACTGGAAGATTTTAAGAAGAGATTGGATAATAATCATTTGTCTGAAATGGTGTTAGTTTTCCTGTCTGAGCAGGGAATTAGACTAAAAGACATCCAAGGTCCCTTCCAACTCTGTTATTCTATATTAGAACCGGAGATTAGGCATCTCCATCCTGTACCTATTGGTGAACTGAGACTAAATGAGGCCCAGATAATTACAGGTTGTTCCATAGTTGACTTTCCATTTCACCCACCGGTTCAACCACTTTCCATAAGGGATTGTAAAACAATTGAATCCACAGAGAATCTTATAAAAATAAGCAGTGTAGCTATGCAAATTGATGGGAGATCCTGATGCAGATTCCCACACCCCCAAAGGGAAATTAGCCATGTCAATAAGTATGTTGGATGATAGCCCACTACTCAATAAGAGGTGTTTGATCAGAGAGTACAAGCCATATACGAACAATTTTACTTTTCATCTTCCTCCACTGTCGCCTCAGGCATCATTTCTGCCTCTTTATCTTCTGGAGATCATCAGTAAATTGAGACCAACAGAGACAGACCCCTAAGGGGCAGTCTTATCACTGTAATGTTAGTAAGTTTGAAATGGGTCAGTCACTAAATTAGAATTCTGTCTTCCCAAACATATATCCAGGACATCTCGCTGCAGCCCATTTGCCCTGGCCAACTCACCATGGGAAAATTCGCCATGGAACAAGAATTACGGTACAGTAATATTGAAGAAATGGTGGAATAAAATCATTAAAGAGAGGATGCCAAAGGAGGGACAAAATGAAAGGTGAAGGACAAAAAATTAAAATAATTAAATTAAGTTGTTGAATTACCCGTGGCGAGTTGGCCACGGTGAATTGGTCACAGCGAGCTGGCTGTAGCAAGTTATCCCATTTCACCTGAGAACTGCCTATCTAGAATTCCTGGCCATACATTAATTTACACTGATTTCAATGTATCCATTTCTTATTTTAAAAAGATGTGGTCCATTTCTTCAAATAGCTTACATACAGTGTAACCACCTAGAAGAAATTGCTTTTGTGAGTCTGATCTGGTTGTAGAAATTACTAGTTATGGTAATGAGAAATGGAAAACCATTGTGCCCACAAGTAGCTTTTTAGTTTAAACAAAGCAAAACAAAACAAAACAAAAAATTGAAGCCAGTGTTGCAAATTCCATCTCTCAGAATTACACTGGGAGTGGGAAACTATTATGCTCAGACATAGATTGATGCCATTGGCCTGATCTGTATTACCATATATTCAATTGCAGAGTTTTTCTACTAGGCAAGCTCTTTGTAGGGAAACATCACAAAATATGGTTCAGAGTTACTCACTGCAAGCATCAAGCGCAGTGGTGTTCTAATAATACCCTTATTGGTAACTGAGCAGAATAATGTAAAACCCATCAAAAACTTTGGGCACCCACAAGAGCTGTTTTGCATCGCTCTTGTGGGTTTCTGTTTCCATCATAAACAAAATTCTTTATGATATTTTTATTTGGTCTAAGATTTCCATTACTTTTATTATTTGTCCGTGGTTTAAATTCGCAAAAGACAACATAGTCAACACTGTGGAACTGCAGTGTCTCTGTCTCTGCTCTTTGGGCTAATGGATTGTGGAAAACATTGTGCTGCAGTACTGTGTGTGAAATCTTCCATTTAAAAAAGGTGAAATCTTTTCTGAAACATAATGATACCACTTAAGGACACAGAGTCTTGCATTTATAGAAATTGGATCCGTGCTCACTCACAGAAACGGCAGTAAAACGAGAAATTTAAGAACTTGCAAAGAGTAGTAATTAATTTGTCTGCAAAAGTGGTCACCGAGTTCAAGAAAAACATATCTCGAAGCTATAAAAGTATTTTCCCTGAGCAATCATCAGTCTATTTCAGTATCCATTCCAGATGTGATGGATGCATCATGGGCTGTAGCCAATAATCTATTTGCTCAGCTTCCTCTACGTTTTAAGTTGAATTCTTCCACAATTCCAGAAAAACCATTTTAAAGTTGATCAAATAATGGATTGTACACTTTTTGATTGCTTCATCATATGTTATCAAAATAATGTAATCTCTTAGCAACCATACAGATGCATTTTTCCCCTTCAGATAATCTAACCCAGGGGTGGGCAATTACGGCTCCTTCATGACTCGTGGACTTCAACTCCCAGAATTCCTGAGCCAGGCTGCTCAGGAATTCTGGGAATTGAAGTCCACGAG
>JAEANM010009523.1:0-16323 GCA_017656035.1 Myanophis thanlyinensis
GCCAGCCATGCTGGCTCAGGAATTCTGGGAGTTGAAGTCCACGAGTCATGAAGGAGCCATAATTGCCCACCCCTGCCTTAGGATGTATTGGTACTACAATTTTTAAAATTCTGGGGAATTCTCTCAACTCCAACACAACAGAAGACATCCAAAGATCAGGAGAAGCTGACCTTGTGGTTCATCAAATTTCAATTGTTTTTTATTATAAAACAGCCAGATACTTGATATTTCCCTACAGCCAAATAATTCATCAAAGTTATATGCATTCTATGAACCATAGATAGCATCTTATTATGTGTTATAAAGCAGCAATCCCCAATCTTTCTGGCATGGTGGACTGGCAGTAGAGGGGGAGGAGAGGGGATGGTTTCGCATGTGCATGTGCCACTGGTTCAAATGCAGCTTTGCACAGTTGTCCACCACTTGCCCAGCCCAGTTCCCAATAGGCCACAGCCCAAACCAGACATTAGGGACCTCTGTTATAAAGTGTAGAGATCAGTCTAAATATTGTAGCACCACAGTATTGATGAGGCGTATCATGTTTTGAATATTTTTGAAAATCAAAAATTACACACACACACACGGACACACACAATTTTGGGGGAAGTGGCTGTGCAATCAGTTCTAGGCCAAACTTCAATGCTGGATTGCCACAACGAAGAGAGAAACCAAAAGAAACCTTATCAAAATTGATAAGATTCAAGAAACCTTAAATTGAAATTGTGATTTAAATGATTTTTGTTTCATTGAAATTACTATTGGTGCCATTTCTTCTAACAAAAGTTTCACTGAAAAAGCTGGAGTGAAATTTAGACTTGATTGATTATCAAATTAGATAACATTTTGTATTTCCTATTTCTCTAAAACTCATGTTCTTTCCCCTTATCTGGATCAGCATTAAAATTCATATTGCAAAAAATATATAAAATTGGTATTCATATTTCTGGTGTAAACAATTCATAAAAATGATAACATTATAAATAACACTTTCCAGCACATGGACTCAAAGCTAATTCACAATATAAATAACTCTAAGTAACTCTAAGTCTGACAGCTCCTGATAGAATTGCTGGAAGACATCATATGACACTGTTGATCAGACTCTCACTTAAAAAGGTCATTACCTACAATCCACAAAGCAAACCACAAGCTATTTATACAAGGTTTAAAGGGACACAGGACACACACACACATACAAAACCTTTGCCCCTATTCAGATATTGGCTTGCATGGTATAACAAGAGACCTTCCTCTAAGGAATTATGGATAAGATGGTAAGTACAAGCATAGTGACAAATTCAAGCAAAATGCAATTCCTAGTTGGGAAATCAATTTTAACTATAAATGGACTGTTGCAAAATAAACTGTGTTGCTTCAACCTTTGAACAATATGTGGACTCCTATTTACAAGGATTTTATTGCACAACCCATCTTCATATTCCATCTTAATAAACACATATTTCTAAACCATTCTCACATTCCAATTGCTTTATCTTTGTTCCTATGTTTCTTTTCTTACATTTCTTTGTTCAATTCACCTTTTACTCTTTCTCTCCCTTAATTAGCCTTAATTATTTATCCAGCGCTGACATTCTTTACTTTCTCTCGACAGGTGAGGGGAAATTATTTAGCTCTCAGGTACATGTTCTGTAGCTGGGCACATTCTTACCTCTTCACATTGACAACACTTTGAGTTTGCTGGTGACCCTGTTTGAGATGCTATCTCAGCTACTGCTGTGGATTTTTAGAAAGAGGCATCCTGATTTGTTTCCATGTCACCATCACCAGTTTTCACACTAAAAATACCACAAACCAATACATTGTCATTGGACACACTATGTCACATCTTCAGTCAAGCAGGAATTCTTTGGCCTCTTTTCCTTGGGCACCACACTCATTGTGCCACCTTCTCTTCAACAAATAGGAGCTAGTTCTCTGAAAATCCACCCCAAAACCCCAAGACAATGTAATTCTATTTAAAAACAATCAGCTGCACTTATTAGCTTCTAAAAAATAAGAATATACAGGCATGATGTACATGAGAGATGGATACAGATGGCCTTGCAACTTTGGCTGTCCTCTCACATTGACTCTTTACAACTCAGCTACTAAGTAGTTTGGAAGGGCTATTTTGAAAACATTTCCTCTGACTTGATGTTTCCAACTTTATTTTTTTCATTTTCTATTTTTATGGTAGTACTTTGATTTTGCTCACGTTGTTTATTGTTACTGCCTCTTATTTATGACCACTGAATTTTGAAATTGTATTGTGAATATTTTAAGTGTATTACAATATTTACTTTATATACGTCACAAAGAATCTTTGTTGGATTTTGGTGGGGTAGAAATGTATTTAATAAATAAAATAAACAGCCCAATACCTGTGCACGCTTTGATATGGTAATGTCATAGTATGATATTCTATATGCAAAAGTAAAAAATATAAGGACTTTATTAATCCTACAAAATAGAATGGTGAAAGGCTCTTAAAGAGTAGTAGACCTTGTAGGACTGTGACAGTCTTGCATTTAAATTGTCTTCTCAATATATACATTAATTCAATTTTTTTTAGATTATTTATATAATATTATGTGTTTATTCATATCGATAGAAATTGGAGCACCATCCTGTATAAGCCAAATATGCCCAAACTGGCCAATTCCACTGAGATACAACTAAAAGCAAAAGAAAGAATACATGTGGTTCTAAATAGCCATTCACTTCAACTTCATACACATTTTTCTAGTTTTGTGGTGCTGTGGAATGAATGAATGAATATAAATGTTTCTCATAATTAACAATTTCTATGTATCACTGATTTATTATGAACACTTATGTCAGCAGCAAAAATTGTAACAACTCTCATGGATAAAGACAAAGCTTCTCTTTTTCCTTAGTTTGACAAGTTAGTGAATGTCAAATGGTCAGAAGATGATTGCCCTATGCCCTGTTTATGAGCCCCTCAAATGGGTATGGGCTGCAATGGCCACTAGTTCAGCAGAGCTCTCAACCAAAGTTATGTCCTCATAATATTGTACATGCTCTGAATAATTTATTTCTAGTGAATTTACATTAAAGATAAAACAAATAAAAGCAATGTTTTGATAGCTAACCCATATAAATTGTGGTTGTCGATACCTTGCCATATCTGAAAGTATTGCCTATTTGCATATTAACTTTAGTTCTGTTTTTCCCAATTATAAGACAAAACAAAATAGAATGTGAAGTCTTTGGTGCTCTGAGCTTGGTTGTTTGCTTGCAGACAGCAGCCAAGTATACTTATATTTCACTTCCTTTAAATAATTTGACTTCAGTATTTGAATTGTAGCTTGTTGAAAATGAAGAATAGGAGCATGTGGGTTCAACTCTTATTCTTCAATAAATACTAAGCTGATTCAACTTAAATCTAACACTATACCATTTCTATGCTGTCACACATAAATGCCAACCAATGACGTAACTACTAACAGTAGAATTTGGAATTCTGAAAATAAAATAAATTGTTTTCTTGATAGAATAAAAACATAAAAATAAAAAAGACCCAAAATAAACCTACTCAATAATTTTTAATTACAAAGTTTACTTAACTTTAAGTTTATTTATTAACTCAATTTAATAAATTGTTAAAGAGAAGCAGTTCAAATCCCACTAGGCTCAAGGCCTTGCATCCTTCTGAGGTGGGTAAAATGAGGACCTAAACTGCTGGGGGCAATATGCTGGTTCTGTAAACTGCTTAGAGAGGGTTGTAAAGCACTATAAAGGGGTATATAAGTCTAAGTGCTATTGCTATTATTAACGCAATTTCCTCACTATGCATTTGTCAAAGATATCTGGTTGAATACTGTGGAAAGCAGGGTAGAAGACTTGAATGATCTAATCCAGTATGGCTGTCATACAAAAGACTAAAAATTAAATTAAATACAAATCAATTTGTGTGATATATGAAGATAAAATATAAAAAAATCATTTGGCACAAGATCTATATTTGCTTTGGTAAAATGGAAAGAAGGCTATATTTAATGTTTAAACACTTTTATCATTCCGGGACTTTTCTCTCCAAGTAGTTCCAGAGGGCCCTTGCGATAGTCAGCAAAAATAATATATTTTAGAATATTATAAGCAAATCAATCAATAACCTACCAAATCCAGGAATGACTTTGAGAGTAGATTTGAGGCAGATTTTTTCAAGTCGGAGGTAGCTATATCTCAGCAAGCAACTCCATAAAAACATCCAATCCATTCGTGTTCGATGATTCATGATTATGACACTTCTTTCTCCGGGGATGAATCCATCTCCTGTTATGACTACTTTTGACCCAAACACTATCTCCAGCAGGGCCTAGATAAAAACCAAAAATATTATACAACAATTATACAAATAAGCTAAATATCTCAGAGCAAATATTAACACTGATCAAATAAAAAACATTAAATTGCACTAAAATTTTAGACTAGTCTATGCTTACCTCCACAAATTCAATATAGCTTTTTTTTCCTTTGAAAAATTATAATTTACCTGAAGAATTTGAAAACACTTTTCAATATAACTACAAAAATGAATATAATAGCAATTGTACAACTATGCAAGGTAAGTGTAATGTATCAGCAAATTGTTTGGTCAGTACTTTTACTTCAAAAGTTTTATGTACAGATTCTGTATCACAGGAGATAACTGGTTTGAATAAAGTGTTATTCTAATTCAGAGGATTCTGTTTTAGGCATGAAAAACCAGGTGGGGGTGATTTTGGGACAGTGACTCTCAGCCCAATTCACCTCCAGATTGTTGTAAGAAAAATAAAAGGAAGGGGGAATATTAAGTATGCTCGCCACCTTGAATTGTTCATAAAACAAGGCTGGGATAAAACCTAAAAAATAACAAAAAAGTATTATCCAGTTCTGATCTTGAATTTTATGTAATAGGGAATACAATATCCACAGTTGTCTCCCTGGTATTTACAGGGCTCCATCTGACTTTATTGTTATTTTATTTATTAAAAATATTCAAACAGGTTCTTGAAATGCTCCCTATAGTTTCAAACACATTTAAAAGAAAATTTATATAATGAATTCATTTTATTATTTTTACACCTGTTGTGTTTTGCTTTAATGTTTGGATGTTTTTATAGTTTTTGTAAACCATTTCAAGTTTCTGTTTTATAATATAAGCTTCTCAGAAGTTTTCCAAAATCTTTTTAGTACACTAAGCAAGTATCAATGAGCCCAGCAAAAAAGAAACTGGGGTACAGAGAATCACAGAGACCAATTTGCCTTTAGTATGTGTGTTTTATAACTGGATTTGTTCCCAAGGCAACCACTTTGTGAGAGTATCCAGAGATGTTTTTAAAATTCTAAAGGTCTCTACTAGCCAAAAAAGGTTGCCTAATCCTGCTCTAGGCTATAAAAGAAAGGAACAGTAAGTACACAAGATACTTGTAGACAGAAATGTGGGAGAAGTTAATTTTTCAACCTCTACTTAGGGGGCTGTTGATACATACAGGAGTTATAAGCTAAAGGAGTAAATCAATGATTTTCAGTATTTCTTCAAACTCCAGTGGAAACTTAACTTAATTTGAGGGTTGGCATATTGTTCAACCACAGAGGATGAAAGAGAATGTTGGAGAACTGTTGGGCAATCCTTACTTGCTAAACACTGAAACAGTGTCTTACTGAATCACCACATGGTCTGAAAGAAGCTTTAGTTATGTTGTAAAAGAAACAGAAAACAGACATACTGTTTCAAAATAGAGATATTTAGTTATAAAACCAGGAACATCTTTTTCACACGAACCTCTTTGCACTGCACTGACTTGGTGCTTAGGACAGAAAGAACCCTGCACATTCAGTAAGTACAGTAGTTATTATTTGGGCAGCCAATGACCAAGGATTGCTCTGGGGGGTTGCCACTCTGCAGACTTCAGTAAGAGGCTTTGGAAAGTATTAAACATTTTAAAATATTTAAAACATTTTTTTCTCTTGCTTTCCTTTTAAAAAGAAATGGGAAGTTATATTTCTATGATGTGGCAGTTTGCCACTATATTTTTATACAGGTAATTTTCAAGTTAACAACCATTTATTCAGTGACTGTTTGAAGTTACGCTGATGCCAAACAAAAGGATTTGTAACTAGTCTACGAAGTTGCAGACATTGCAGTGCCTCTATTGCCATGGAATCAAAATTCAGATGTTTGGCAGCATGCCCTGCAGTTATAGCCACAAGAGCACTACGTCTCCCCTTTCCCACATTATCTCACCCTTCCATCTGTGCAATTATAGCTTCTTGTATTCTGCGGCCCGCAATACCATATCTGACCAGAATGGTCTTTCTCAACGTAACTGCTGGTTTTGAGGCTTTCGCACACAGTGGTTTCCTTGCAAGACCTGGGAAAGATGGTCTCACCTGGCCAGCAACTGCATTATGAAGTGCCGGGATAGGCACACCTCATCAGTAGTTGGAGTAGAAGACTGATAGTCTGTTGCAATGACAAACACAGGATGGCAGGAGACTGTGAGTGCAAGGTGGCTGGAGTGGCTGAGGTTCCCAGGGTACTGTGGCTTTGTGCCACGCTGCTGGGTTGGCTGTGACTTTCAGGGGCTATGACTTTGGAGTCCTATGGTTTTCCTACATCAGACTTCCTCAGTCTTGGATTAAGGAATGCAGAGGAAAGGAATAATGTAGGGTGGGACATATGCTAAAATACTTTGCAGGCTTTTAGGCAAGAGCGAGATAAACAAATATAATGGAATTCCGAAGTATCTAGCGTACATTTGAAATATTAGACATTTAGAATCCATTTTGAGATGACAGAAAGTTGCATATTGTTGAGTGTTCTAAATGCCATTATTACTTAGGGAGGCAAATAAATCTTACACTTGGGAAGAAATGATTCTGTGTTTATATAAAACTACGTTTTACAAACATTGATTTATCTCAAGCTACACATTAAAAGTTTTACTATTAGATTAAAGCTTGCATTCTTTAAAAAAAAATCCATTCAATCATGCCTGATTTTCAGAGACTGCCTGCAGTTTTCTTGGCAAAATTTTTCAGAATGGTTTGCCATTGCCTCAGTCCTAGGTAAAGAGGCTGATCCAAGGTCATCCAGTTGGCTTTTTGCCCAAGACAGGACTAGAACTCAAGGTTTCAGGATTTATAGCCTGATGCCCTAAACAAAGTGGTTCAAAAAGCTTGTATAACCCTGCTTAATATGAATACTTAAGATATTTCTAGCAACAAATCTGCCTGGTGACTTCACGAAACTTGGCTTTTCTTTTTTTACTTAAAATAGCAATATTATAATTTAAAAAGTGGAAGATAGACCAACCAGTTATCTAGATTAGTCAATATAATATTTAAAAAGAGGAAACAAGATTTAGATGTGGGTAAAACTAAAATCTAGTGAGTACATTTTTTAAAAGCTTCATTATTATTAATACTATCACATCAGAACCAGCAATAAGTAGCTGTTGTTGAGCAGACAAAGCAAAGTATCCCGAAGAGAGGAGACCTGACGGTATAGAATATGCAAGGTAACCCTGACAAAAGCTTTTGCTTTTACCAAAGCAATGAGAAATAAAAACATACTTTAAGTCTATAATAAGCAAAAAATATGTAATATTAATACAGACACCTCCTTAATTCAATGATTATAAAAATGGGAGAAGGGATAGAACGATTAGACTTATGTTATATTATTACAGTCAATAAAATAGGCTGTATTTTAATAATAAAATACAAGTAGTTTCAATAATAGTAGTTTCAGCCCTTCTGTCGATTCTTGGTTTAATCTACTTTATGGGTCTAATAGACAGTAAGCCACTAAGGCTCACTCAAGTAATGTTAGCAGAGATCCTATTTTTTTATCAAATTTCTCAAATAAAATAATACACATTACTTAAAAGAAGAAAACAGAAATAAAATAAATGTAGTTCAGGATTTTATGGACAATGTATAACAAATCAAGTATCATTGTATTTTTCCATTCCAAAGTAGAATAATACATTTTTAATAGTTGATCTTTTTTGATACTTATCTTAGTACATTCTGGGTATCAATTATTTCAAGGAAATAGCCACTTCTTTTTACTATCCAATGTTCTTCTGGTTAACTTTCAATTTTTTCTTTGTAGCAAATGGCTACGTCACTGAAGCTAAGTATACTTCTTTAGGAGAAAGTACAATTTAACCCAATGGAATATATTTCTTACCCAACAAGTAAAAGCAGGTGGTAAGGACTCCTTGTTATTTAAATATTTAAATTACAACTCCTAGCATCCTTCATTCTTTGTTTGAGTGGAACTACTTGAAGATGTGATTTAGTAATATTCCGAGGGCCTCACCTAGATCCATGCCACCTCCCAGTTTTGTTGGATAGCTTCACTTTTCAGTTCTACCCATCAAGAGCCCCAACTTGTAGAGGAACAATCTATATGGGCTCCTCCTCATACTCACCATGGAAAAGTTTTTCGCATTAACCCCTGGGATTTTAGTTTGCTCATCTTACTTGGCACTCAATAAAGCAACAGATTTCTGAAATCATCTTTTGGCAATATTTTTAGAAAATAATGAAAGCCAGAAGAGCTGTTTTTCCTTCACTCCCTCCTCCACAATCACACTTGCTGCAGATATGTTTTGAGGAAAGAGGTTTTACATATAACTTAGAGTTTGGAAGCTCTAAGTATTTTCAGTTAAAGCAATGAGCTAACCCCTCCCCTTCATTTGTACTGCCTGTGATATTACACACTTTGCTTAAAACAGCAAACATGTTCAGAATAGAAACAGGCAATGTTTCCCTATTTTGCAAATTTTATATTCTGTTTTTTAGGAGTAGACAAATTGCAATTCAAATAGTCAATTAGATAAAAAGTGAGAGTATACATGCGCAAAAGTTCACTGAAGTGTTGAATAATTCAAAGGAACCAATGTGATGCATTGAATCAACACTCACTTTAAAGAAATAATTGAATCAAAGCTTTGCATAGCATAAGTGCTAATATTACTAAGTCCTTTGACCTAAGTTCCTCAACAGCTAATCACATTTCCGCAACCTGGTTATCTGGGATGAATTTGATCCTGATAGTCCTAATGAAGCAAACAGACTTCTTGGAACTATCTGTGATCTTCTGTGTTTTAGAGCTATGACCCTCCTACTTAGCCAAGGCTTCCTAAGAGACAATATGTTATTGAGCCTTGGGGGGTGGGATTATCCTTGAAAGAGAGGATAGTCGCACTCAAGAAAGCTTGAGACTTGGACCATATTGGAAAATTTTCAGCTCCATTTTCCCTTTTTAAGGAAACTTGCTGAGGAAGTGGTCATGCTCTAGCTTCACAGAATCCTGAAAAATTATTTTATAATTAAGATTATTAAAAAAAAAGATTATTTATTTATTTATTTATTTATTTATTTAATTTGTCAGGATTTCTATACTGCCTCATCTCCCAAGGAACTCGGGGTGGTGTACAGCCAAGTAAAAAACATATATACAATATGATAATATAGAACCAAATTAAAATTAATTAAATTAAGGCTGATAATTATAAAATAAACAGTTAGAATTTAGACTTAAAATTCCAATTAAAATTTAACGTCACAAGATTTAAAACCCCTCACATGTCAGGCCAGGCCGGCTTGTTGGAATAAATGAGTTTTTAGAGTGCGTCGGAAGGCCCGGAGATCCACAGTGGTTCGGATCTCCGGGGGGAGTTCATTCCATAGGGAGGGCACCGCCATAGAGAAGGCTCGTACCTTCGGGGCTGTCAGACAGCAACCTCCCGACAATGGAACCCCAAGGAGACCTGCCCTATGGGAATGCACTGGTCGGTTGGAGGCTGCCTGCGGCAACAGGCGGTCCCGTAAGTACCCGGGTCCCAAGCCATAGAGCACTTTAAAAGTAAGCACTAACACCTTGAATTGCACCCGAAAAGCCACAGGAAGCCAGTGCAGCCCGCACAGGAAAGGTGTAATGTGGGAGCTCCAAGGAGCTCCCATAATTACCCGTGCAGCCACATTCTGTGCTAACTGCAGCCTCCGGATGCTTCAAGGGAAGCCCCATGTAGAGAGCATTTACACAATTTTCAATCTAGTTTGAGTTCTGGGTATGGAACCAAACAGTGTTATGTGTTTGTTGATAACTTCTAATGGAAACAGGATGGGGATCTCCTTGATCTTTCAGAGACTTCAGAGAATTTTTGTATCAGAATTGATTCTAGTATCCTTCTGGACTGACTCTGCCTCACACAATGATCATTCACAGTTATGACAGTGATGAAAAAGTAATTCTGCAATGTTCAACCAATATATCTAGCATAGTTGCTATTTATTCACCAATCCAAAGCTAGTATACTAGTCTTGTTTAAACATTTTACACTGAGCTTTAAAGCATATTATCTGGCATGACACAAGTAATATATTATTTTGGAACATGGGAATGGGGTGGGGAGTAGTTTATAAATTATAGACATAAGCAACTTACCACTGGAAGTGTAAACCAAGTGGCCACAACACGATCAGTAATCCAGCGATACCAAGCTGGGGAAATAGACATCAGTGGCAGAAAGGGACCAAGCATGAAGATGCTTCCAAAAAAACTTCCCAAAAATAGTGCAAGTACAAAATAAATTCCTTTCCATAGCACCATGGTTCTGAAACACAATGGAACAAGGATTTGGTAAACAGCTTTAATGCTAACTTCTTCCACAAACAGTATCTTTTCTGGCCTTTCTAGTGGTGGTTTTCTCTTTCTCTTTCTAGTTATTTGTTTTACACATTAAATAAAAGCAGTAATTCATATACACAAAAAACTAATTTATACATGCCAAGAAATAAAAGTGTTACATCAATTGATGGTTAGCATATCAGCCAGTGATACCAGTACCCCAAACATTTATGTTGGAAATGAACTAACTCTGAACAGACTATGTCTGAACAGACTATCTCTGAACAGACTCAAAGAACTAATTTTGATATTTTAGCTATTTAGAAACAGTGGCATTTTCTAAATTCAGTACCTCTTCTATTGAAAAGAGTGCTACTGACCAAAATCATGGTTGCAATACACTTTCAAATAAATTCAACACATTTCAAACTTGATTACTCTTACAAAATATGCATCAAATCAGATGCATAAAACTGCTTTTCTGATTAAATGTGACTCAACTCCAGAATAGCCTATCATTTGTTAGCAAACTTTCCGTCTTAGTATCTTAATAGTCAACTTCCTATCATTACCTTAGTAGTCAACTTCCTATCAACAAATTTGGAAACACTAGTTTTCCAAATTACAAACTATAAATAGGCTATCTCCCATTATTTATTACACTATTAAACTAGTTGTTTGTAAGAAGTAAGAGGGTGCTCTTGTTCACAACTCTGAACAGCTCTCTAAAAGATCAGTTTAAAATTGCATACAAGAATTTGCACTGGACAGACAGGAAACTGATGTTTTCAATTTTAGGGGAAAAATAGCAATGGAAAAGCAATCTGGCTAACTTGTTGGAATTTCAGTTCCACTAACAACACATTGCTCAGAAGGTATCTACACAAATTGAATAATATATAGACACAAGTTAACTATAAAATTAGCTCAGCATTTAACAAATATTCTAAAAAACATACACATTCATAAATGTAGGATGGGTTTGGGAGGTGGACGATAAATATCAGCATAAGAACATGAACAGGAAGAGTGAAATTGTTTTTTTTTTTTCCCTCTTTGCAATTTAAAATCATACCCACTGATTCTAAGATTCTAAAACCCTTTAGGTTTACATTTTGTTTTCAAAGCACAGGTAAATAATGAAGATAATGATATTACTCCTGCTATGATCCACATTTGGTTGAAGTCTCACTTTTTCTTGAGATTAAGTGTTCTGGTTTTATGAAGCATCAGCATATCAATATATAAGTTCTCTACAACTTAAAATATAGTGTGCTTTCATCATTATTATATCTTATTCTATACCACGAGTAATCAGATCTCCTTTTTCTTCCAAAAAAAATGAACACTTAAGGTTATGGCTGCTGTAATCCTACCTTCTTATTGTTTCTGTGACAAACTTATTATATGAAATAGGAACATTATATGTTCCCATGACAAATTTGTTCTAGATTTTCAGATATTTTGATGGAAACAAAAAACAAAACAAATTGGTCCATTATATTGAGATTTCCCTGAAATGATCATTTTTTTCTTTCCGTCTACAAGCTACTTAAGCAATATTTACTTTGACAGTTTACAAGTCATACCTTATTAGAAGTTACAAAAACAGGAAACCTAATTCAGTTCACTTAATAATTTTTCAGTTCCCATTCAGCCACCAATTTCAGGAAACAGGAAACAATGAGAGCCATTCTTAAAAGTAAATTAAAAATAAGAGGTCCTTTTGTTTCTGAAATTAAAGATGTCCAAAGAGCTGCATAGTTTGACCAATTTTACTGTGCAATTCCAGCTTACAAATGATCCACAATTCCACAAATGCCAGACACTGTATTCTAGACCAATTGCAAGGGAAGGGAAGGGAAGGGAAGGGAAGAATAGTCTGTTAAATAGAATTACTTTTTCGGTATATGACAAATGACTTGAGCCAACAAATAAAATTAGGTTTCATCAAATTACAAAATTTGATTAGGGTAGTATTTCAGTTTATAGCAACAAGCAATAAAACTTTTCTTAATCTTTAGAGGTACTAAAATTTCAGTTTTCTTTAGTCAAATACTAAGTAGATACCCCATCCAACAATTCATTTTTCAATGAACTTTATAATATTACACAATATCTTCTACTAAAAGGATAAAAGAGAAGAATGAAGCCAGAACAAATAATCATATTCAATTTAAGTGTAAAATAATATCCTATATGTTAAGCTTTATGCAACATAATGCTTCTTTGCTTTTACATTTTACAATGGGACCACATTTTAGTGGTCAAAGTGTTTTTAAAAAAGCATTAAGCAAGAAATACATATGTAAACAATGCCAGGAACATAAAGAGCCCACAATTTCCTAGCTCATGGTATAAATCTGACAAACACATATACCCTTTTTTGAATCATTTAATGAGTGGGATTTTAGGTTGTGGGTTATGTAAATAAACTTCACATTTTATGAACAGCAAAACATGTTCCGTTTGTATTATCTACATGTTATATTTTCATTAAAGAAAAAAAATACTTTTCCATGTATCTCAGAAAATATGTAAGTCCCAAATTATCACAAATTACAGTAATTACAGTTAGTATTCACTCATTGGTCATATATGTTCAGCAAGCGTTTGAAGTCATGCCAGTGCTGAAAAAAAAATACTTTTATAGACCGTTTATAACCATTTGCAAACTTTGCATTATCTCTGTCAGTGATCACCATTATAGTCATTAATCAGTATGCACTGTCCTATGTTTCCACACCCCAACCCCTGTAAAAACCTGTGGATTTTTAAACTGAATTGAATTCATATTTTAATTGTTGATTTTTAAACATTAAATTTTAAATTGTTTATAATTTTTTAACTTAATCAGCCTTTAATTAATTTTAATTGGATTTTAAACTGTTTATGTATGTGTTTTTAGCTGGCTGTACACCGCCCCGAGTCCCATGGGAGAGGGGGCGGTATATAAATCCTGATAATAATAATAATAATAATAATAATAGAACAGAGTAGAGACAAAAGGTTTCAAAGAAAGTAAGCTGTTGCTCTTCTAAACACTGAAAGTGATCTCAAAGATTGTGGACCAGCTTACAGTAGTCTCTTGAAATCTTTTTTTCTTTCATCTGTCCACTTTGGGTGGGGGGGAGTGCAGGCATGTGATTTCTGTAGGCAATTTTCCTGACTCTTTTTACTACTGTCAGGATTGCATTTATGTTTATGTTCAGAAGAGCAAAAAGCTTACTCTCTTGAAATTGCTTTGCCTCCAATCTCTCTGTTCTGTGATGGAGAAAGCAGGCAATTTCTGTAGGCCATTTCTCCTTTGTCTGACGCCCTGCCTGAGTGGAGAGATTGAAAAGAAAGGGATTTTAAGAGAGCAAACTCTTTGTGTAGCATGTGCCCTCAGCTCCCAGTCTCAGGCTGCAGCATGACTGCGTTGCTTTCAATATGTATAAAACAGGAAGTAGACAGCTGAGCATTTTAAGGGGTGGGGAAACAGAAGGCAAGCAAAAGCTGAATGTGTGAAATTGAGTAGTCTGGTCTCTTTTCAGCCAAAAAGCACAATCACAGTCATATGATTTCCCATTTAGCGACCACTTCACTTAACAATAGAGTTGCTGGTCCCAATTAGAGTCGTTAAGCAATGACTATTTATACTAGTCAAATATTTTTTTTAAGTTTTGCAATTGCACTTCCTACTTCATTTTGAGTTTTCCATCAGTTTTCCACTCTCTCAACTTCTAGCTAGATATAAAATAATTAATAAAAATATATACTATTTTTATGAAACTTAAAGCCATAACAACACTTTGAACCAGCACATTTCCCCTTCCGCTTTTCTTGATGCAATCATCCTTTCCCTACTTCTCCAAATCAACTAAGATTATATATTGCCTGCCCCCTAATAGTAGTTCAGAGTTATACAGAGAGCATTCTCCAGTCCCTTCCCTTCCCAACCCACACAATAAGAAGAAAGGTAGATTTAGAGGAAATGACTGGTTCAAAAGTGAACCAATGAGCATTCATGCCTAAGAATTTTCCAGTCCAGTATCTTAACCACTACACCACTGGCTTTTCAAATTCATTAGATGATTTGTATTTGTGGATTTTATAGATATGGTAATTTAGTTGGAAAGGTGGCTGGATGACTATAAGCCAGCAACTCTCTTAACTCAATCTACTTTTAGATTGGGGCTTTTATTATGAAGGAAATAGGAGAGGGGGAATTATGTATTCCTCCTTGCACAAAAAGAAAGGTGGGATTTAAACTTCATAAATAAATAAATCACATCTATTACATACACTGTATTTTATTAACCTATTATGCTAGAAATTTAAAGTTCATAAAATGAAATCTGAAATAAACATTTTGATTGAAAATTTGTATACTACTACCTCTTTCAGTAAATAATTCCCTAAAATTCTGAAATAAGCATAAATAAATGTTATTTTGTTATACTTTTCTTTTCTTCCTCCTGACCTTCTTGCTGACATTGCTGGTCAGTTGATCTCAATTTATAAAAAATATACAGAGATACAACATATGATATAGAACTGTGTGTACATGTACAAAATACATACATAAACTGTACATAGAATGTCCTCACTTATATCCATGCAAACTATTTAAATCCATCCATCCATCCATCCTAAAAACATTTCAGTGAATATCCCAAAGGTGCTTTTTCAAGATGCAACTAAGAATCTCCATAGATGTTTTAGTGGATAATTTTAAATATTTTGGTACATTTGTTTTAGCCTGTTTGAATTTTTATTTGGAGGATCACTGTTCTAATCCATTCTTGCTAATATTAAAAAAAAACTTGTAGATTTCTTCAAAGAAATTATTAACCTCTTCAAGAACCACATGGAGGGATTAATTCTAAATAGGAGAAACATGATTGCTTTCTCAACTATTCAGAACAAAATGTGATGGCTATCAATTAATAGGGAATATTAATTTTTCCACTGACAAAACTATTCAGAGAAACAACAAATTCAGTGATGAATGAGAGCAATCTCATTGCTATTTTCAGTAACTAGTGAACAATAAGTTGTTCTGATAAGAATGAACTCATTATTCAATTCTCTTTGAATTATTCTTAAGAATCTTTGCAACTAAATAATCCTCAATATTTTTTCATGTCATCTTAATATTTCAACTAATAGTCAGCTAGCTATTAGTTGAAGACTATCCAGAAATTTCACAATTTCACAAATTCCACAATATAGTGGCCTAGCTGATTTCTGACCAATCATATGACTGCCACGTTATACATATGCTATGGGAACTTCACTGACTACATTATGTCTGCATGTGCAATTCAAAGAGCTATTTTTAAAGCGACTGTATATATCTAAGGGCCTGTATCTAAGAGATGGCCCTTTTTCAGATAGATTTAATCTGTCTAATCTGAACAGCTGGAAAGCACCAAGTAAATATCTTCATCTACCCTGAAGTGGAGGCCCAATGATAGACTTTCTCTGTGGAGGCCGTTCTTTTCAGACAGCAAAACTTTCTCCTTATAGTGAGAAAGGCCCCTACTCCCCTAGCTTTTGAAAGCTGGTAAATACTATTACAGTGGTACCTCTACCTACGAAGAGCTCTACTTACAAAATTTTTGACTTACGAAATTTTTTTCGAGGGGAAATAGTCTCTACTTACGAATTAGGTTCCAAGATACGAA
>JAEANM010009524.1:0-16323 GCA_017656035.1 Myanophis thanlyinensis
AAATAAAATAAAATAAAATAAAATAAACCAATTAAACTAATTAAGTGACTTAAATATATATAGGTTAATTAAAATAGTAGCTTTGGCTAAGCAGTAATCATCTAAACCAGTGGTTCTTAACCTTTTTGAATGAATTGCCCCCTTGAGCCAATGAGGAAGTTGTCATCACCCCCTCTCTCAACATAACCTCTCAATCACAACATAGGAAATAATTCTTCAATTTATGCAAACATTTTTTTTGTTTTCTTTAAAACAAAATACTTCCTCTTCTCAGCCATGTTGAGAGGTCTTCGAAATGAAAGGCACTAACTGCAAATTAATTTTTTGACTGCACTGGAACACTAGAAAAACACATGTGGACATTGATAAACTTAGTTATGTTGACATTATAGCTGTCATCACAAAGGACAGCCACTCAGCATGTGATGTTTTGAAAGAAGCGCTCTCCCCTCCATCACTGCCCACTCTGGCCAATGGCACACCACTGTATGGGTAGAGGCTGCTATGCAATGTGCATGAAGACAAACGATGCAGATTCATTTTTACAAAAAAAACTGGAAGAGATCAAAGCTGGCCTATGAAAAATAATATGTTTTTTACTAGGCATAATCTATGGTCAGTGTGACACTTTAGCTGCTATGAGTGTAGAAATGAACACAAGTGTCCATTTTTTACTGATTTACTTATTTATAAATCACCCCCCCCCCCAAGATCGTGGTATATTGTGGCTCCTTTTCAGTAAACTTCCAATAAGTAATAAAAAGAAACATAGAAATATAAGTAGAAAATTAAATGTGTTACAGTAAGATGGCTATTTACAACCTTTCTAAATGCCAAAGGTCACTGAAATAAAATAGTTTTAAATAGTTGCAGGTCTGGAATGTAAGGACATTTGAGGAGTAGACAAATCTCTCAAGTAATCATGTTCAACAATGATAGAGCCAATATGAAGAAGTCTTGTCTCCTGGCCTGATTCTTCTTATATGTTGGAAAATACTTTAAATGGATGGGCAGAACCATGCTCGCAACTCTATATTGGTAGTGTTCAATATGACTTTGCTTTATCCTATTTGATTTTTAATAATACTGAATCTGATTTGGCAATGTTCCTAGAATTGCAGCTGTTATTAGAACAGCAGATTAAAACTATTGCTGAGGCTTTTCCAGGCACTACCTGGAACAATGTAATGAGCTCAATTTAATAGCCTCGAGGCACCAATTACAGACCTGTTGAATTTGGCATGTGACCTGTCCTAGCTGTTACTTATAAAATTAGGGCAGGATGAAGCTTTCCAGTATTCTACATTGAAACATTCAAGTGATTCAGGAACTATCCATTCAGGTAGAAACAGAATCTCTGGAAAATGATCCCTCTTATTTTCAACCCTTTCAATGTAGTCATATTATACCTGATCCTAGTGAAATTGAACATTCCTTAGATACAGTATCCAATCCATGTTCAAATGAAAGCCATTTATACGAATAACAAACACTATTCCTATCCCTTGGCTATGTTAGAACCCTTACTGAAAGGAGTTCTAAACAATCTATTTCTTCTGGAACTCTGAACCCTCACTCTTAAAACATTTTGTAAAAAGGGAAGGATGGATTTTTTTTTTTTAAAATTAGATATGGATGGAGTGAGATGTGGCTTCTTCAGGAGAATATACACTACTGTCTTTTTCAGCATTATATTGTTTCCTAATGAAATATTAATTCATTTTATAAACCCCCTAACTGATTAAAGGAACCCCAAAAGCTGTGGATCTAGCTTGTAGGGAATGGAGTTTCCACTGTAAGACCTCTATACATTTCTTTAAGACTCCCCAAGATAAAAGAAATAAACCCAGATTATATCAGAAGATGCCTCCCTATTCTTCCCAAACCAGAATAAAAAGGATTAATTTATTTACAAATAATCCCATAATATATCCTTACAGCCTGCCCCATTTTATCCTATGTATGCTTTCCCAAGGATCTGAGTTATCTTAAATAGGGTTACTAGTTAGGAGTCCACAGTTTACAAAACATGGGGAAGAAAAGATGCTTCACTAAGCTTATCATTATTGGATAGGCTTAATGGTGAATTCATATTAAACTGAAGTCATATTCGTTTTAATTTTAGGCCATCATAGTTTCTGGCTCTTTTTAGCAGCTTCATATCATATAGTTCTTTAATAAATAAGGAACTGCTTCTGAATGCCAACTGTGAAGAGGTCATATGAAAGCAATCTCATTCTGTGATCTCTGATTCAGAACTCAACCCAGTACAAAATGGAATTGCTTACCAAATTGTTCTGAAAAAAATCCCCAAACATGTTTTAAAAATCTTCCCTGTCCATCATGCATCTTGGTCAGACCCATCCCAAGAAATTTTGTAGTTCAAGGTACCAAAAATGTGTCACAAGAAAGAGACATTTTTATAGTGAAAAACATATACTAATGTTCTCCACACCCAAGCGACATACCCAAGCAACACTCCATAGCCAACAGACACTTACTCTAAACTAAAGATTAGATTAGACATGTATTGGTGTTCAGTGTGTAAGTCATAGCTGCTATTATTTGTGACAAATCCAGTTGTCATGGAGACCATGAACTTAGAATTCACTCTACATTCAGAGCATGGAAATTTAAATTCCCTACAACTAGGCAGGCCTTAGGAGTTCTCATATCCATCCTGAAAGGACTCCCAAGAACTCATGAAAGATAACTGTTGGGAAGCTAGTTAGTCACTAGCTCTGTACCACTCCCAGATTATCTATGGCTCAACATAATACACAAGTAGTCACAACTATAGTCTGGTGTAATTCTATAGTAACAATAAATGGTTTATCATCAACTACAGAAATTCACCCTTCCAGCTCTTGACATCTTCTGTTGAAGATCTGAAGCACAGAAGGGCAGATTTTTGATTGGGTCATATCGCCATTGCTGCCCAACCAGATCTCAGTAATATATGCCAGCCAATATACATGCTCATTCCCTGCCACATTTGAATAACTATGATCTTTTCATAGAGACTTGACTCTTGCCAATAGTGGTGTGACTACAAGGCCTGACAATTCAGCCCATAGCAGGAGTCACGGGCATAACAGAACAGATACATAACTCCCCTTTATCTTGTAAACTATTACCCAATGTCTCTTCCTATACTATCTTCTGCCCATCAAAATCACAATTCCAGTTTTAATCCCAGCATCCTGGTTCAGTTTGTTACCTCACTCTAACAAATGGAAATGGTGACATTGCTCTGACATACTTTCTCTCTACAAGTCACACAGGAACAAGAGATTGCCTTCTGGTCTATTCACATCTGAAGATATTTATAGTTCCACTCAGCTTCAAAATGGAGTTAACATTAAATTAAAAAATGAACGTCCTACTCTTTGTACAGCTCCATCTTCTTTCTCAGTCCAATATCATCTCCTGTCAGTCATTCTTCAGTTTGTCTTTCTCTTCCAAAATTCTATCCATATCCAGAATTTTCCTCACTACTAAGCTATCCAATTCTCATCACTCCCTCTTCTATAAAATTAATGCCACACTCTCAAATTTCTTACTGCAAAAACTTTCCACAAAAAGAGAAAGAAATCAACAGTTGTGAGTCAAGACATTATCTTTTTTAAAAAAAACAATTAATAAATTTAAACTCAACAAAAATGCTACAATACAAACCTAGCATCTATGAATAATACCATAACAGATGCAAAAGATATTTCCCTCTCCTCACTTATTCTCACCAAAGTTACTTTGGAGAGAATGTTTTTAATCAATATAGTATTCAGAGTAAAAGACTCTCATCCTACAATGTGTTCCATGAATGTGAACCTATTTCATTCTATTTAAGGAAATAAAAGAGCCAAGACAATGTTTATTGCTAATATCCTGTGTATCACAGTTAGCCATTGCTTATGATTGGAATCATACAGGCATTCTAATGGATTCAGGTCAATGTAATAAAATCTGAGTTCAAGTGCTTTCTTGAAATTTTCCATTCTATTTGTGGGCAAATAGAGGTACAGCTAAGACAAAGAAGGTAATGGCTGAAGAAAAGAAATCTAAAAACTATTATGTTGTTAGTATTCCTATCTTCCTTTCTTGTGCCACTCTAAGAAATGAGTATCATTTGATGAAATATATAATGTTAAAAAATTAGGACCACTTTTTCCCCTAGTGGTGTGAAAAATATCTAAGCAACTTCATCGAAAAAAAATGTGTGGTGTGAAATGTTCATATACAGTTGCTACGTACATATTGCTGTCTAAGAACAGAAAGTCTGATTCCTGCTACTGGATTTTTACAGTGTAACCTCAAAGCAGGAAATCTGTTAAATCAGTCAAGAAATATTCATCACCACTGACCACTGTGTACATGATTGCCTCACAAGCAGTCACATACTAAATAAATTCATTGTAGCCTTGATACGTAATGTGACAAAAACAGAAACATTTTAGTCCTCATTCTTTAAGATTCAGGAAGATTCTAAAAAGATTTTTAGAATACTCAGAGGAACTAGGGTAAAAAATATTTAACTAGGATACATTTAAAAACTCTGATTGTTGATTCTTCTTGGAAAGAACCAGATTGCTGACCTTTATCAACTAACATAAAAGCCACACATATGAAAGTAATGGGCCACACATATGAAAGTAACAGGAACTTAGATCGTGCATAACATCTACAGTTCTTAATTTGTTTTCTGATGAGTCCTCCCAAAATTAAATGCTTCCCTGATAATGTTTAGAATACATTAGCAGGCTTGTCATAATTTGAATAATAGCTTGTAATTTGACAGACAGCTAGGACATTAGACTCATTGTTAAAAGTAATATTTCTTTCAAACATTTTATCTTTAAAAAAAAAAAAGAGATAGCAGGAGTTTATTCTTTGCCTGAAAATATTTCAGATCCCTAGGAATTTTCTAATTTGAATTGCTTGGCAGAAAGATCTTTGCAGAATAAAGGAATACTCAGATTCTGTAGTTTCATTAGTAGAGATACATATGTTCTTTTGAAAAAGAATTATTTTCACCTTTATAATGAATCACCAAGGAGAACAGTACCCATACAGGATTAAGATATGGATTTATTTGCAGCCTTGCCTTTTATATTAACATGCATTTAATGTGTATTCAGTTTGAATCTTTATCGCTGTAACAATTCTGAATTCAACTCAGTTGCACAGGATATTATTCATTCAGAAGAGGCCGTACTGAATACATTTAGACATAACCCCATGAAAAGTATATGTAGGATTACAGCTTTATATATTTTGTTATACATGCTTTTGGATGATTTTGGTATATATTAGTTAATTTCACATTTTTATTACAATTTCACTGTATTTTTTATTTGTATCCCAAATTATTTTACAAATATTCAATGCAGTGAAAATATCCGACACAACTTTGTCTCCTGTGCAATGATTAAAATTTGTATCTAGGACTGCAGAACCCATGATCTAGTCTTATTCACGGAAGCATACTGGGTCAGATACTTTCTCTCATTCCATCCCAGCACTCAAAATTGTTGGTATTGGGAAGGGGAATGGAAGGAAAAAAGAATGCAATGTATGCTCCTTTGAGTTGCTATAGGAAAAGTGTGATATAAGATACATAAGAAATAAAATGCACCATAGTCAAGATGGGATACCTGCAGTTTTGCTAGACTTCATGGACACATTCAGTGATTTGTCATTCTACCTTTTCAAATGTTTAGCTGGGTTTAATTTGTTTGCATAATGATGGTCACAGTCATATTAGGCAAATGTTTTCAGAAAATTATGCTAAGGATCAGTGATCAGATATTTGCTTTTCATTTAAATTATATTCCTTTATTAATGCAATTAGACATCACTAATTAATATCACTTGGAGTTTTAGAATGATATTCAATAATTGGTTTGGATTTCATTTTGTCTACTGCAGAACAAAAAACTGTTCCATTATATCCCAGATTCCCTGTATTGCAAAATGAGTAGTCAACTGTGACATTTCTTGAAGGTCTGCTGATTTTGTAGCTTGTACTACTAGACACTAGGCTCAGATGATTATCCATGCCATGTTTCTATTCTGATTAAAATGTATTATGTTTATGCTCAGCAAGTATCTTTTTATATAATTAAACAATTGTTAAAAAGTATCATCACAATACCAAAGCCAATACTCTTCTTTATGAAACAGAAATTAAATCAAAATCTTTGTTTCCTTCTCTCCAACTGGAAAGATGTTGTAGTAAGAAATAATATTTTCAAACATCAATTAGAGGACGAATAATATTGTTTACTTGTATACAATTGATGGATTATGTGTTGTCAGGTTGGTGTTGTCTCTTAATGAACCTGTAGATCTTCCAAAGGTACACCTATTATGACTGCAAATGAATCTATTCACCTTTCTGCTGGTTGTCTTCTTCTGTTTCCTTCTATTTTTCTCAAAATTATATTCTTCTCTAAAAAGCTAGGGTTTGACATATTGATGTGTCCAAAGTAATATAATTTGACACTGGTCATTTATGTCTTCAGTAAAAACATGTGATTAATTTCTTCAATGACTTCTTCGTTTTCTTGGTTGTCCATGGTATTCTCAGAACATTTTGCAAATATATTTTTGGAAATCATTTATATTGGATGGGGAAGCTGGTTTCAAGCATAGCACACATTTTTTTAAAATTCTTCTGGTAAACAATTTCATACAGGTAGTTCTTGATATACAACCCCACTTAAGCCCGGAATTTCTATTGCTCATCAAGACAGTAGTTGTTGTTCACATTTTACAACCATTCTTGCCACAGTTGTTAAGTGAATTACTGCAATTGTTTAATTACTAACACAGTTGTTAAGTGATCTGGCTTCCCCACTTGACTTTGCTAATCAGAAGATTGAAAAAGGTGATCACATAATCCTGGGACACTGCAATCATCATCAATACATGCCAGTTGCTAAGCTTCTGAATTTTGATCATGTGACTGTGAGGATGCTGCAACAGTCTGATGTGTGAAAAATGGTAATAAAGCAGTTTTTTTCATTGCCATTATAATTTAGAATGAATGAATGGTTCTAAGTCAAGGATTACCTGTCATTATACACTTCATTCTGAAAATAAATATATTATGGAATGCTTTCCAAGTCTGCAGTTTTGACTCATATTTAAGAAACATAATTTACTAGTCCTTCCTCTATACAGTATTAGTATTAAACTCCAAGAAAACTTCAATGCTTTTTGCATTGTGAAACCAGTAATACAGTAATTCAAACAAATAGTACTAAGAAAGAAATAAGGTGCTTCGGACTAGAATTTTTTTCTTTGTCTTTTAACAAAGCCAGTTTATCATTTTTGATACTTATAATTTACCAAATAACATAGATGAATTTAGTGAATCTACATTTTAGTATTTGGTATAGTATTTATTAGTATACTAGTTATTTAGTATTTAGCATAATATTTAATATACATTTACATTTCAATATACATACGATGCTAAGTTGATGTATAATAGATACCTAAGTATTTTCTGGCATAAGTTGTACAGTGAAAGACCTTGCCAGTAGTTTCAAAAAAAGAAAAAAAAGTAACAGGGTTTTTTATATTCTTTGTTTCCTTTATTATCCATCCTTGTGTTATTTCTGAAATGTGTCTATTAGTTTTCTTAACAGTTTTTCTCTGTGTGGTTCTATGCTTCGGAATTTTTTATTTTAAAGCAATAAAGCAATAAGCAAGAAAATTTGTGTGAGAAATTAGTGCAACAGTTTGGTAATTTGTAGGTTAGTCAGTGCTTCAGATTCAAAGACAAAATGTTATCTGTGCACACAGGATGCAAGCACTGCAACTGTCTACAACTCTGTAAACCAAGTATGTATTTTCTCAGAATTAAGTAGCAACTACATGCAGAAAACTCATAATTGCTGTAAAATTTGCATATTTTGAAGAACCTCTTCACATACAAAGCACTTCCTAGAAATTTGCACGTTGCCTGGCATTTATTTTACTCCGTATAGGTATATATGCCAACTATTAGACATCATATGTTTGGTCCAGCTTTAATAGGATAGTATTGTACGTAGCTTCAGTTTCTCATGAAGTTTTAAATAGTCAAATTGATATTTTATCTGCATGTGATGTTCCTATTTGACAGCTGGTTAAATAACTCTCTCCTTTTACATTCTAATCAGTTCTCAAATGTATTTTCTTATTGAAAATGTATCTGTCATTTTATCGTCCCAATTGTGAAACTACTGGTTTTCTATAATAGTGCATTATTTCTCAACCAATACTGCTATCATATGAGTTGCAGAAATGCACAACAATTTTAAAGAGCAGCTGCAAGCTACAGAAAAGATGTCCCATGTCAGTTCCAGTGATTCCTTCTACACTCTGTATTCAAATTTTTCATACTTTTATTTTATGCATGCATGTCTTCTCTGGTTGACTTATTACTACCATAACTATAAATTATGTTGGCATTTCTCTAGCTCAGATGCCCCCAACCTGTGGGTTATGACCCACTAGTGGACCATGAGGAGTTTGCTACTGGGCCGTAGAGATGGCTGGGGAGTGCATGCACATGTGCATCCTCGCTTGTGTGAACAGCGGGCAAACGTGCACAGACTCCATTTGCATGAGTGGCAGGTGCACATACTTGCTGGCTACATGCATGAATCATCCCTTCTCCCCTCCCCCTTTGCCCGGCTGCAAAACCAGAAACATTCGGGAACTCTGCCTAGCTTCTTCAAGGCACATATCATTATTTCTTTTGGATGATACTTTGAAGGAAAGCATTGCTCCCTTTATTTCTCACTTGATTCCAAAAGTCTGGATCCAATAATCATACATCCTTCATATAATAGTCCAACATTTTAATTCTTTCTCAGAAATTATAATAGTATTTACAAATATTCAATCTATTCTTCTTTAAGATTTTGAGAATTATTTGAAGGGAAGGAAACATTTGGCAATCCTGACAAGGACATATCATAAAAATGGATGCAAAACTGCTTCACTTTTCATATTTATTTCTTCCCACAGTTCCTCAGATTCCATTTCACACAAATAGAACACAAAGCTTTCCTATTCATTGAATTTATATTCTGACTGTATCAACAATTATATTCTAATCAATTACATTCTGATCAATCAATTACATAAGTGGAATTCAAAAACACCAGTTTCTGATATGTACAGTCATTTTCATCATATAGAGAGACGTATATGCCTAACCCCCTAAAATTTGCTTGTCAGTAGGATTTACATCTGTATAGGTACACATAGCAGTGTAAAATGCAAATTCATAAACAAAATTGTTACTAACATATGCATCTATAATGATGGTTTTAGAATTATAGAACTAAAGTATTTTGCAATGATGCAATAATACATGAGAGTTTAATGAGGAACAAAGAGAGTAGGCTTGTGACTAAGTATTAAGGTAGTACAGAGCTTCAAAATATACTTTATTTCAATAAAAGTTAAATTAAAGCTTCCCATTCAAAGCACTTTGAAGAAGAAAAGCACCTTTCTGCTTTTAAACAGTGGAGTGGCTTTGCTTAAAGAAACCACTTCTTTCAAAACAAATTGACCAGTTGCTTCTAATCATAAAGTCAAGATGGAACATGTTGCCTCCAGATTCTATTCCAGATGAGGCTATAAAATTGTATAAACATATAAAAATACATAATTTATTTGTATAACTAGTCATTTTTCATGGAATGAGATAAATAAAAAATGCTTCATGTATCCTTTTAAGGCATGTTTTTGCTAGAATAAATGAAGTACTTGTTATGAAGCACAACATTATATAATTACTTGTTATGAAGCACAATATTGGAAAATATTTAGTTTTCTGAAATATTTCATCTGACTTACAAAGATTATTAATTATACTGCATATCTTAAACATCTAACCCATGCAATAATGCACATGTCAGGTGTAGCTTTTTTTAAAGGGTAATGCTGATAATTTATAGGAAGAGATAATTAAATTTAGTATGTAATAATATGTTTTATGTGATATGAATCAGTCATAAATCTTTCAGGTATATTTATAAGAAGTGGTGGTATTGTATTAGAGACTTGCTAAATTTTTACCTATATCACTATTACTGTGGGTTGAAT
Organism: Myanophis thanlyinensis; assembly: GCA_017656035.1. Taxonomy (NCBI): domain Eukaryota; kingdom Metazoa; phylum Chordata; class Lepidosauria; order Squamata; family Homalopsidae; genus Myanophis; species Myanophis thanlyinensis. The sequence goes on from JAEANM010009524.1 coordinate 10,111, forward strand.
TTAGAGGACTCATTAGCAATAGCAATAGTACTTAGATTTATATACCATCCCATAGTGTACTCTGTAAGTGGCTTACAGAGTCAGCATATTAACCCCAACAATCTGGGTTTTCCTTTTATCAACTGTGGAAAGATGAAAGGCTGACCCAACCTTGAGCCCCCTCAGGATTGAACACCAGGCTGTGGGCAGGATGTTCCTCCAATGGTGCATTCTAATCACTGCACCTATTAGGCATTGATTATATTTATTAAGCACAATTTTGTTAGAGCACCTCTATCAAGTGATGGGAATTAGGGGTTGTTCTTTCACATATCTTTCTTCAATCTAAGGTTGATGTGAAAATCTAATGAAAAAATGTGGGTAATGTGACTCGAGAAAGATTTACTATTCATGTCAAGTTTAATTTATATGGAATTGAATTTTTTTTTAAAAAAAAAAACCACCTGAATCTATACTATAAGGTTTTCAAGGAAATAGAAAATTGAAATTAGAATGTAATTATATTATCATTTTAAACTGGACTGTTTTCCCCACTAATTTTTGAATTGCCTTAGATTAGGCATAACCACAATATTGTTCTATTTTTGTTTTTGTTGTTAAAATACATTATACAAAGATTATAGTTCAGTTTATACAAGGCATTTAAAAATACTGATATAAAATAAAATTGTGAAATGGAACACTTTTAAGTCCCTGATTAAGAGAAGATATAAATTCCAAGCTGCAAAAGAAACTGAGAATTAGAAAATGCAGGCATATATTTTATGTGAGTGTTCTCCCTGAATAATTTAAAGTATTCCTTTAATTCCTTTATACAAATTGTTCATATTCTCCCAAATATTATATAATTTTAATATTACAGTTTTAAACATATACATATGCACCAAAACTTTCAGGTTTCAACAACAAACATTTGTTAAAATCACTGTACAGCAAAGAGAAAATGTTTGTTTAAATAATCTAATTTTTTAGAATTCCCTCTTGGCTTCCCATATTAACAGCCTTCGTACATAAATTGATTACTGCAAGCTGGACCTTACAAATATAACCAGATATCACAGGGATATCTCTATTAAATTAATCCCCTAGGGCTCCTCTGAATTTATGTCTTTTATTTACCACTTTCTCACTGTTTCCTTTCCGGGTCAGATACAGAATGTAATGTATTACATTCACATTAAATTTCCATTTTTTTTCTTTTTCTTTTGTTTTTAAGTAGAATGGGTGCAGAAATTAAAGAATCAATCCAAGATAAATCTTTTGGTGGTGTTTTTTTAAACTAAAATTCAAAAATTTTATATGAAATTTTATATAAACTGTTACAGTCTCTGCTGGAAACTGAGCAATTAGTTTTGATTTGTCACGTTCTAGTGTAATTTAAGAAAGGATAGACGAGGGGGAATAGTAAAGGAAGAAGTAGAAAAGGAGAAAAAAGCTTTTTAAAATCTTTATGAATCAACCAAGCTTGAAATAAATTTCACAATTCATTTTTGATCTGCTCAGAGATGGAATTATTCGAAGCAAAATGAGGGTAGCAAAGACACCAACCGAAAAGAGTAGCTAAAGCTTTTTCCTTTCTCTTACAGCATATTCTCATTTTTGTTTAAGCCCCTACAATATGACAATATCTGTAATCAATAAATTCTCTTTTGGGTTGGTTTTTTTTTTACCTTGGTTCTCTAATACATGGCCGAGAAACTCTTACTGTCCTGTAGTTGTTTAACTTTCCATCTGTCTCCATCTTAAGAGAAGGTTTTCATATCATGTAACTCTCCCAATAGAGCATATGTCAGCATTCTCCTAAATTCTTTCTGTTTGACTGTGGTTAGTTAAGACTATCTGGAATTGAAAGCTGAAATTGTATCATTCTTATTATCCACAAGATATGACCAGGAAGGGAACAAGGCAGTGGGAGGCAAGGGATTATATCTAAATTGAATAGAAGAGGTTTGTGCTCTTGGAACACTGTGTATACTGAGATGAAACAAAATTGCAAATTTAGTTTAGCTTCAATGCTCTAATCATGGAGTCTCTGGAAAAAGCAGATTTATTGGCCTAGGTTGCACAAATAAAATGTATGTGTTGTTATTGTGGCTGCTGTTGTTGATGATGATGGTTCAGTATCACTTTGGAAGGAGGTACCATATAGGAAAATAGCTACAGCCGGTTACCATATTATTATTGTGGTTAAGATGCTAATCAGCTAGAAATCTGACTATGTTTGCGATCTGAGTGCTGTGCAATGGGCTGAGCTCCGTTAACTCTTCTCAGCTACTGTCAACTAGCAGTTCAAAAGCATACAAATGTGAATGGATAAATAGCTACCACTTTGGCAGGAATGTTCCGGCTTTCTGTATCTCTCAGACAATGCAGGCTCCATTGGCTGAGAATAAGAGATGAGCACCTTCCGCTTGAATCAGTCACAACTGGAGAGGTGAAACCTTGAACCTTTATTGAAGTGCTTTTCTATATTCCACTAAGCAGAATAATTAAAGTTATAAATATTTACTCTGTTTATGTTCAAAGTGTAATAAGGCAAACTAAAAATATCTAATATTAGAAAGTAAATGGAAACATCTATAGTAAAGTCAACTTTGTTACTATGCTCAGTTCATCAGGTTATAATAAGAAATAAAGGAAGAAGTCTCCATCAAATATAGTGGGATTTTCTTCCATCAACAGTAGCCATTGTTAACAGAGAAAATTTGGCCAAAGTTTTGGTGAGAATGCAATGCAATGGTTTGCAAAGAAACTGCAGAATTAAATTTGCAATATTAAGCTAAATTTGTAAACTAGATTGTAAGATGAATGTTATTTATTTAATGGATGTTCATTTAACAGCTTGGATTCAGTTCATATTTTCTGTTTCTGTTTCATTTTTTCCATTAGTATGCACTGTCATGTTTATGTCAATGGAAATATTTATTTATTTAATTAGGAATGATATTTAACAAACCTGGCAGTTGTGTATAATTGGTGTATAAACTTTAACAATGCATAAACTTTAAGGTTATACAAATAAGACAGACGTCATGCTTTTCTTGCAATCTAATTCTTCTAACTTGGTAGCAATTTCCTAGAAATAAAACAAGTTGCATATTTTGAGATGCAATTATTGCTGAGAAAGTCAGAACTTTTAATTATTCTCAAAAGACTAAACGGAAATGCAAAATATGATTCAATCGAAAATGAAAGGGGAATATCCATGCCTTCAAATTTCCAATGAAAACATGCAAATCTATTGATATATGCAAATTTAGCAAACTTGCATGATTAATTGTAATCATAATAGAATAGCACATGCAATGCAAATCAGGCATAAAAATGAAAACTCACCTTTAGTTTTGCTTTTTGTAGTAGCCACTGGGACCAAGGAAAAGATTGCAAGAGGAGAAGAGAATGGACAGAGGTTAGTCAGTTAGTCAGATGAAAGTATAAAGAAAGTTTCACTAATGGTATAGGACTAATAAAAGCTAGATTCAAATACAGTATCTGCGTTATGTTACAATGCATATTTTTCCACCATATAATTTACCAAAATAAATTATGTCTATATTATGTATTCAACATTGATGCCAATGTTTCTTGAAATAGATGACTGGCAGCAGTAATTGCAATTAGCTATACACAAAACTGCCATACAATTTCTAATTTAAATTATTTACCTTTTTTAAAAAAATCAATATTTCAGTTTCTCTATATCTTAATATATAGATACATATATATTTATTTGCCATCCATCTCATTTGGATTAATGCGGAGCGAGATGGATTGCATATTAAAAGCATTAAAACATAAAGTATTTTATAGTAAGGTTTTGATCTAATGTGGCAGAACATTTGGATATTTATATTATTCCTTTTATATATGCTCATAATGCCTCATAGATCTTAGGTTTTTATAAATTTTTGATTTATTGATAGGAAAACAGGAAAACAGAGTCATGATGATGATAATAATAATGTTGAAGCAATTATTTATTACTGCATGTTAGTTGGATGATAAAAAAATTCTGAGATCAGCTCACAAAATACAATTGTGGACCTTATTAGGCTGAGAGGGAAAGAGGTTCCTATTACATTATTCTGAATGTCTAAAAGAAAGGCAAAATATAATATGGAAACTAAAGTAATAAAAGGAAAAAAATAAAATATCTGTCATATTTATTTAATTCATTTTAACTTTTGTTTTTAAATAAAATGCTAGAAAAAATTTAATATAGAAGAAAAGCCTTTATGAATTTTGGGACAAAGTATAATAATACTGAAACTGGGAGACTGTGACTTCTAATCCTGCCTTAGACACAAAGCCAAATGGGGAAAAATGGGAGAAAAATCATGCAAACTGAACAAATCTTTGATCACTAATACCACTTTTAACACAACCTGGAACTCTGTTTTTTTTAGCTGTGCACAATTTTTCCAATTATCTCCAATTTTCCAATTTTCTCATGATCAATCAATGCCAAGTATCATTTAGGTCTATATGTTGTTTATATTATTTGTGCCATTATGAATCACTTTACACATCTATACAATAAATTGTTTTTATCTATTTGAAGTCTTTTCACTCGGTTTGGACAAATCTTTTTGGAATGTTTCACAAACTCTTTATTTTTGTTTTTATTACTGAACAGTAAACACGGTATTGCTTTTATCAACATTAAGCATGGTGACTCCAGGTAATTTATTCATTCATAGTTACAGTAGGTAGATTTTAAACCACAATCATTTATTCCAACACCCAGAAGGCATTCTGCATATCTCACTTAGCATGAAAATTGTTTATTTATTGCTATGTCCTGTTCTTTCAACCTGATACCATTTTATGACAGCACCATTATTTTATTCTGTGGAAGGTAACTTTGTTTAGGAAGTTTTTCAAATGGTTTTTGAAAGTCTAAGTATCAGAACATCCTTCTCTATTGTTTTGCCTATAATGTATCAATTTGCCAATTTTCATTATTATTATTATTATTTTATTCATTAAACATGAAACTTAGTCAACTGGACATTTAAAAATGTTTCACAAATATTATTGATTGGCAGTGATGATTGATACAGGTTGCTGCCAGCATCCTAGGTATCAACCAAGTTGTTGTTGTTGTTGCTGCTGCTGCTGCTATTATATTGTTGTTGTTGTAGCATCAGTAGATTTTTCACGGGTTTCCTTGTGAAATATTTCACCTAAAACCTTGTTATATGGGTGGGTCAACATTCAAAATGTGACATTTTTTTCATCATGTATCTGTAGAAACAATATCCCTGTAGGCCATGCCATTCTGAAATATACTGCTAAGAGTATGAAAGTACCCTTCTTTTATTTCATGCAAAGATCTCAAAACTTGCATGTTTCTGTTCAGATGCAGACCAGAGAAAATATCTGACTGTGCACAGAACCATATACATATTTCATATATCTTAGTTTGTTAAATGGTGTGCTTGTTATCAATTTGACAATTACATGCTGTAACCTGAAAATGATGACACATTATTTTATATATATTACAATATAAATTATTTTGTCAATTTACATTTAGCATATTGTAGATTATTTTACACTTTTTTCTTTAATACTCTGTACAGTGTTCATGTTAATTTTTGGAAACAAATAATGTTGCTAAATTTATATGTCATGTTTTGAGTGCTTATGACTAAGATCAAAGAAAATTCACTGAAAAAGTTAGAAATCTTCATAGCAAATTTTGTTCTCATCTTTGCCAAATCACTTTTGAAAGATGAAAGCAATAATAATAAGCTTAGAAGATCATTTTCGAACAATTCAAAATCAAAACACAGATATTTCAAACTAATCATATGAACAGTAGATCACTTTTATAATATCCAAATATTAGAAGTGCACCCAAAGTAGAAAACCAACTCTGAAATTCTGTCAAACTTTTGGATCAGCTATGATTCAGCAGAAACAAAGCACTTAATGATTTGTGTATTTGTAGCTTAATTGGAAGTAAAACTGGAAATTTGAAACAATTTTAGGTGTCTTGGGAAATGGTAAGATTTAAAAACTTATTGTTTTACAAAACCTTAAGGACCAATTATATATTATAATTCTTTGCTGACAGAAAACTCCTTTCAAATTAGACCTACAATCTGCCCTTGGGCTATATTGAGATTCAGACCATCACTGACCTGAGAGTTTTCCGACGTGCATTAAAGACCCACCTTTTCCAATTAGCTGGCCTGGCCTGATACC
>JAEANM010009525.1:0-14087 GCA_017656035.1 Myanophis thanlyinensis
GTTCTTACCTTCAAGGCACTCCATGGCTTGGGACCCGGGTACTTACGGGACCGCCTGTTGCCACCATCAGCCTCCAGCCAACCTGTGCATTCCCACAGGGTGGGCCTCCTTGGGGTTCCACTCTCTGGACAGTGTCGTCTGACAGCCCTGAGGGTTCGAGCCTTCTCTGTGGGTGCAGCCCCCGTTTGGAACGAACTGCCCCCAGAGATCCGAACCATCACAGACCTATGGACCTTCCGGCACATATTAAAAACCTACTTGTTTCAACAGGCCGGTCTGGCCTAGTACTTTCAGTGGGGTTTTTAAATTAGTTTTTTTTATTTTAAATTTTTAACGTTTTACATTTTTAACTGTTTCATTTTAATTGGTTTTAATTTAATGGATCAGCCACTACACTTATTTAAATTTTAATTTTGTTTTTAAATTGTTATATATCTGTATTTTTAAAAGGCTGTACACCGCCTCGAGACCTTCGGGAGGGAGGTGGTATAGAAATCAAATAAATGAATCAATGAATGAATGAATGAATGAATAAATAAATGTCTACTTGGATAAAGGACAGAAATTGTATACTAATTAATGTAATATATATGCAGTATATGAATAAAACAATCTAGTCTCTATCATAGAAAACTCTATAATAATAATGCACAAAGCAAATAGTGAATACTTTCTCTTAAAATTATAAAAACTCTTGAATCTAATAGACTTTTGGGTGGCTATCAGTACAATAGTCTCTTACATTCTCCTATCCTTACAGTACTTGTACCAAAATCAGAGAATTGAGTTGACATCACTACATACGTGAAAGACTAATATCAATTGGGCAATCTCTAATGTGTTAATTATCCAGAGATAACTAGATATATTATTATTATTATTTTACAAAAGTAGCTAGAAATAGATTTGACATGTATTCACACAGGCAAATGTTGAAATGTGTGTATCAAGCTAACAACCACTATCCATAAAAAGTAAACAAAATAGTGAAATTGTAAGCAAAGATAAATAATATTTTTCCTTCCTGATGGATAGTTTTATTTATTTTTGCCCTTCTAAACCAAGTGACATTGTAAAATGTCTTTCCCAGGCATTAGTAATTAATATCATCAAGTTGTTTCAGCATGGAACTTTTATAGATTTATATAATTTTTAAAAATGTGTATATATAATGTAAGGATTCTATTCGTATAGCTTAATAATTAATATCCAGAAAACTAAGATCAAACAAGCTGATTTATTCATTTATTTTCATATTTTATATTTATAGAAAGACGTTCTATAGAATTCATGCATCCAAATGGTAAGACCAAAATGGCATCTACCAAACACTGCACAAATATAATAGGAATGAGGGTGATTTTTACAGCACAATTAATATAATCAATGGTGTTGGGAGATACTAAGAGACACCAGTGTAGAAATGGCTATTAAGAATTAAAAATTTAATTGTTATCATCACTCACTGGTTTCATGGATGTTTCTGAATAGGTATCTGGAAAGCTGTCCATCAGGCGTGTCAAACTCGATTTCATTGAGGACCACATCAGTGTTGTGTTTGACCTTGGGGCGCCAGGGGGCTGTGACCAGGGTGGCCATGGACAGCTTGACATTACTTGTGTTGGGGGCACCTGTGGCGATCCAAGTGCTCTGCCAGTGACAACAGGCTCCCGAGTTCCATTTTCAGCTATGACAGCCCCTGCAATCCTCTGCAAGTGAAAATGGAGTTCCCAAACACCATTTTCACTGGTAGAGACCCTATGGGCCAGTCCTTTGCTTTTCTAGGGCAGCCCTATGGGTCAGATCTAAGCACCCTGCGGGACGGATCTAGCCCCAGGCATTGAGTTTGACAGACTTGCTGTACATGAATTCCATAAATGAAGAATATTAAAATTTATATTACAATATAAAGTGTATAGTATATAGAATATATATATTCTGGGGCTGGTGTGCTGGGCTGGTTGGCTGCGTTGCTGCCTCTTGATTTAAAATAATATTTGAATACATGTTGGGATGTCTCCAATTTTTAGGTATTGCTTGATTGGCATATTTTCTGCCTAATTTTCTGCCTAATAAGGCAAGTGTTTCTTATAAATATGGCGAGCTAAAATGTTGCTGATATTGTTTTGAAAAATCAGACATAAATGTAACTAGTATAAACTATCTTTCTATGAAAATCCATTATGTGAATTACAGCTAAGTATTCTATTTCTTAAACATGGCTGAACATATATAATAAAAGGAGATTATTTCATCTTTGTTTATATATCTGTTAAGTAAGGCTGTAAAACTACTTTCCTTATAAGGTTTACATTTTGGAAAATTTTCATATTTACAATGCACTTATTTCAACATACTTTACCACTTTTTACAGTAAGCAAAATAAAAAATAGATTAAAATTTTAAGTGAATAGATTTTCAAAAACAGAAGATTACAGATGGTTTTATATTCCTGGTTTGTTGAATAATAGAAAAGCTATATCAGTTCCTACAAAACTCTGCTAATTTACCTAATAGAAGAATACAACAATAATTATGATGTCAAACAATACAGTTAGTTCTTGACTTATGACCACATTGAGTCCAAAATTTCTGTTGCTAAGAAAACATTTGTTAAGTAAATTTTACCCCGTTTTATGACCTCTCTTGCCATAGTTGTTAAGTGAACCATTTCATCTGATAAGTTAGTAACCTGGTTGTTAAGCGAATCTGGCTTCCCCATTGATTTTGCTTTTCAGAAAGTTGCAAAAGGTGATCACTTGACCTTGGGACACAGCAATAGTCATAAGAAGGAACCAGGTGCCAAGAATCTGAAATTTGATCACATGATCATTGGGATGCTTCAAATGTCATAATGTGAAAAATGGTCATAGGTTGCTTTTTTCATTGCCATTGTAATTTTGAATGGTCACTAAATGAATTGCTGTAAGTCAAGGACTACCTGCATTTTGCTATTCATTGGAAGATTTTTATACAATTGTTATGGGTTTTTAATCAATGTTTGAGACAATATATGAATCAACTTATAAAGGACAATAAATTGAAGCAATAAAGAGCTAAGCATGATGTCCTATTGTTCTGATTTGTAAATATATTTAGCAGTATTTTAAGTTAATTCTAGGACACAACAAAGCTTGCCAAATATTAGCTTTTTCATGGCACAAAACAATGACCCAGAAAGCCACATATATACTGTATATATACTTTTCGTATTACTAGAATACCCAAAGTTGATTTGTTTGTATAAGTTACTATTGACATATGAAATATTCTATAATTCTATATAAAATATTTCATATATCAATAATAACCACAATTCTATATATAATATTCTATAATTTATAAAATGTAATAAGACAAATAAAACAATTTGTTTATCCTGTAATGAAGATTTGACTCTTTTCCTGCACAGCAAAGACGATTGTCAGCACAGAAAAGAAATTCAGCTATCCGGTTCTTTGCCTTACTGAAATAAATCATTCTATCTGGTGTTTTATTTCACCCGTTACAGCAGAAGCTTAATGATACTTTCCATCTCTTTTGTTTCTCTTGGCTTGTGTTCAATACTTTTCTTTCATTGTTATTAGTAGAAGTGCATGTTACAAGCCATTTATGCTATCACAATGTTATTGATGACTGTAGTAGAAACATTTTTAAAAGGAAGACACTTCCAAACCGTAAAATGATCAAAGGTTCTAAGATGCCACCTGCTGGGTAGGGCATAGAAATTATTTGATTGATCAAAAAAGATCTTATTTCTTGCCATCTAGTAGAAGTAGATTTCATACATCAATATGACATAAGCTCACCTTTGGTTTCTAAGACTTCCTGTTAAATCCGGGTTTAGAAAATGAGCAAGTAAATTTGCCAAAGTGTGATTGCCCAGATATAAGTGACCACCTGGCTGTCCTGCTCTCCCAGCCTTATTTAGGTATTTACTCATATCACTATGAAATAGAAGCCACAGCAGCACATCTAGCTCCAATGCCACAGCTACATTCTTATCCCTACTCTAAATATCCTCATACTCTGAAATGGGTTTCTTGTGAGGGAGGGGACGATACACATAGAGAAGATACTCCTCTAAAGGAATACCCAACGGTTCAGACTTTGGGGACTGCCTTCTTAGTTTACCAAATAAAGAACATGTGCTCAAATAGTACTTCTACCATCTTCAAATGCATTTTCTCCATATCATTCTCTCCTTGCTCTCTGGGAAGTATAGGGTGGAGTTTGTTTCACTGATGTGATAAATCACATACAGATATCAGGCACTTTGAAACTTTAAGGAAAACTCCATGCAGGTTCTTTAGATGTGTCTCTTTCATTTCTAATCACTGTTTACTACTGAGAGCAGAAGAAAACAATAGATAAATTATTTCTTCCTCTTTATTTCCCAAACTTTCTTCCCAGAAATTCTGTGAGAGAGCGCACATGGGTATAGCCATTGCAGTTCCTTCCAGTTCTGGTAACCACTGCAGCCTCTGCAGAATTTATTGGAATCAATATACCGTAGCTTCCCACCAGAGTCTATGTATATGAGATGAATGACCATATAAATTTATTAATTAACTAAGTAAATGAAGATCTCTGCCTCACTTATCCCATATTTTGCATTATTGGAAGAATTACTATGCAAGATATTATTATAATTAATTATTTCAAGTCTCACTGTGACTTCTTTTGAAAGCTAAGTGTATCTTCCTGGTTACTCAATTTCTATTCCACAAGACTTTTGTTTTCATATTAATTATTATGCACCTATGCAATATATAAACGGAGAGTTGCATTATCTATTGTAATTAGAAATAATGCATCTGGGGGCATTCCCTTTCTGCTCTGCCAGTAAACCCAAACATTATATTACATTTAGTCATACAGTTCTTAAAACCAATTATCACCTATTAGCAACTTCAGTATCACTTTATCTATTACCTTCATTAATCTCAGATCCATTAAGAAACTTCTGATGAATGCATGTGTCTTCATTCTACATAGCCTCAGCTATTAGCTTCTCATCTTTGGTACATTATTGTAACTTACAAAATCAATCACTCTTTATTCCAAAGATAATGCCACTTTTACTAAGCTCATATACTGTATGCATAAAAGAGACTACAATCATCTTATATATTTCTAGTACATATAAATTTAAAACACGTTAGTAAATAATTTTTGCTTTAAAGAGCCAGCATTAATTTTAAACAGCTACTCTGTCTCATACAGTTATCAGAAAATACAAACATATATAGAATATATTTTGGAATGTAACATTTTTGGAATGTGCCACATTTTTGTTCTGTTTATTTATTTATTTTTGAAATATTGAGTGTAATGAAAACATTCTCCAAATAAGAATTTCAAGTACAATTAATATTTCATTGTACATTATATACTATAAGAGTATTTTTTCCTGAAGGCAAAATTATCAAAGTACTGTATGTGACTTTACTTTTAAAATCTAGGAATAGTAATAAAGACTATAATCATTGTTATCATTAAAGAGTTTATTGATAAAGCAAAAAAAGTAGCTCATAACAGCTTTTTTTTAAAAAGTTATATAGTCTTTATTCTTTATCTTATCCATGTTTAAATGAAAGGAAATCCTACTGGATCTAAATAAAATTAATTCTTGGTGTCTCAGAATTGGAGACTTGTTTGCATGATGAATAATCTCAAATTATCACTTACTCTAATGGATATTAAAGGCTAAAGTGGGAACAGAATGGAGGACAAAATAGACTATGGGCTATTCTAAAATAGCTCTTCCCATGTTACACCCTTATGGACATCATGCAGTCTTCCATGACCTAGTTACCTTCCAGCTGTATGGATTTCAGTTTCTAGAGTTCCTCAGCCAGTTCCACTGCTGAACATCCTGGAAAGTGGCCTGGTTGTGGGATGACTACTCTTATACTATCTAGTATAACCAATATACTGTATAGTATAGCCAAATACAGATTAAAATGATTAACAATTAGATATATCAGGATTTTAATCTTATCAAGTGATTATAATATACATGATTATTTTCATATGTTGTTCCATATCTTTCTTTCCTCAATCATATATTTATTAAAAGAATTAAAAAAAAATGTTTTTAAAAGTTGGAAACTGTAGATCTGAATCTTCACTTCCGTCTCTGCCTATCTCATGCCTTAGATACAGTTTTCCCCATCTTCCAAAAATTTTCAACAAATCATGATTTTAAGAGGACAAAAGTGGAAATGATTAAATATATTGGAAGTATTTATATTGATTGTGTAATGACAGTGCAGCATTTTTATATTTGAAGTGCTTCAGACTACATGGGGAGTATAAATGTAGCCTGTCTGCAAGTTTTTAAAGCAAATATAATTCCTCCAGGATCACATCTATCCAATGGTGGAATTCAATTTTTTTTACTGTAGGTGTGGCTTGGTGGGTGTGGCTGGGAGGGGTCATGTGACTAGGTGGGCAGCTTTTGTGAGCAGGGCAATAAAAATTAAGCTAGAAACAACACTAGAATGTTTTTTTTCTGCCTTCCTTACAGGATTAACCCTGTAAAGTGGAAAAAAACAAAAGATTTCTTATAACAACCGGTTCTCCAAACTGCTTAGAAAATTTACTACCAGTTCTAGCAAACCTGCTAGAACCTGCTGAATTTCACCTCTGTGTCTACCCTTCGTAGTTGGCTGAGAAAAGAAGTGGCTGCTTTAAAGACTTGCAAACAGATGTGCACTCCTGTGTAACCTCCTGTGTTCACATTTTGGAATCAAATCTGAAATACTGCATTGTACTAAAACTAGCTTTTTTGTGCTCCCCCTTTCTTTGTCATGACTAATTTTAGAATTGCAACTACTGGAAGAACATTTAGAGCACCAGCTGACTCTTAGCAAGAAAAATATTGGACTCCTCTTGCAAGAGATGAGATGGAGGTTCAAGAAACACATGTTCATCAATAATAACCAAAATAACATTTAAAAAGTCCAATTAGAATATATAATTAGTATTTGAGGTCATATATTTGTACAGATACCAGATTATAATCACATTTGATTGAAAATTATTACAACAGAAATATTCAAAACTTTCTTATCAATTCATGGAGATTGTTACAATGTACAGTATTTCTTCATTTCCTAAATGAGGTTTCACACTGATGGTACTGTCTCTAAAGAAGCCATTTCAAATCTATAAATAGGATGTAATAATGTATCCAGTAGTGGGCTGCTGCCAGTTCAGACCAGTTCTACCAAACCGATAGTTCCGAGCATCAGCTAGCCCATCCACCCGCACCCGCCTTATCTTGTCCTATGTCTTTATTTCTGGCTCAACTGATTTGCACGACACAGCTGATGTCTGTTCTTCCACGCTGTACTACTTACTGATAAGTAAGCACCTTAGCTTGAAATTGGTGTATTTTGGAAGCTGCATGTAAGTGTGGAACCTGCTCACAGAACCAGTTGTTAAATTATGTGCACCCCATCACTAAATGTAGCTATACCAAGCCAAAACAAATTATAATTTCCAGTTATTGTGTGTATGTGTGTGTGTGTGTTTCAAATTCTCTGAGCACAAAAGGACTTGTGTTTTAAAAAAAATCATAGTTTCCATACAAGCAATGCATTCTGTACAGCCTGAATTACAACAGATTCACAATATTTAATGCCAATATTTATGTGCACACCACTTTTAAACCTTCTCAACCACTGTAAAAAAATAGAAAATCTTACCATTATCTTCAACTGAAAAATAGAAGATATCGCTTGTAGCATTTTCATGTTCCTTTAAGGCATAACATATCTTCATGTCATCGATATCAGCTGATGGGAATGAGAAAAGTTACACAAGTCACCACAATGCTGACATCAAAATATTTTCAATACAGGTTAAACTTACCCCTTTGGTTTTGTTTGTTTATTTGTTCAGAATCAGCTTGTATTTCTTTAGTTATCCTATATAACATATAAACAACTGAAAGGGTTTAATATTTCTCCCTTTGTCATCAGGAGTATGAAACCTGGTATCTTTCAGATGAATCTGAGTTATTCAGGTGCTCAGACTTCAATGTCCAGAAACAGATTATGGAACTTGAACTGCAAAGCACCTGGTTGGTTTAAATGATTATGAGTCACGTCATTTAGAACCTGTAGTACTGTGAGAGCTTATAGAACAAACATAGTAGTTCATTCATTATGCTAAACCATAAGATGTTTACAAATCTCAATATAAAGTACAAACAAGTCACATTAAAACTTCATGTGTGAATCCAAGCTATTAATTACTATATGCTCAGAGCATCTGGAATGAAATATATAACTGATAGATTGTGCTGGTCGTAATCACTGAATAATACCATAATAATCAATGAAATGACATCACAGCAAAAATTGTTTTCTTATTCCACTGGATTATACAGATGTGTTTACATATTTGCAAACAGGTGTTTACATATTTGCTAATATGCAAGTTTTTAGAATATTGAGAATTTGTAAAAGTTGAACATTTTACACTGTCAAATATCTGAGAATGTTCATATAATAAATCGTATAAATCTATGGCAATTTAAAAAAAAATTGTGTCCATAGTGTAAAGCCACTTGATCTACAATGGATTTACTGCTGGATTTAAGCCATAATGGGGCAGGAAATGCTTTTGGCTTGACAGGATTAGGAATCCAGCTAATTTTGAACTTGGCAACAAACCAAGTTAAATAAATAATGGATTGAATAGGTATAATGACCCTATAAAAGAGTAATTTGCTTGTAGATGTTGATCTGTGTATATGATTTTAAAACATTTAAACAGAATTATTTTAGAAACATCAATTTTCTAAAAAATTAAATAAACAAACTAATAAGTACATAGTACTAACCTTGGGAAAAGGAATTGACACTTGCATTTCCTAGATCAATATTAATGAGAAATCCATGTTTTGGTCCATCTGTGATCTTATATTTCAATAACTTGTGTGGACTATCTCTGTCTTCTGCTTTCAGAGACTTGCTGGTTATTAGGAAGCCCAGGTGTCCAGTTGCTATATTTCTCAGTGTGGAGACACCCTTGTTCACTACTATTTGTGGTATTCCATTGTCTAATGCATTGATCTGAATTTTCATCATCTGTGGGTTACGTGTTTCAAGGATGGTATCAGGAAAAACATAAAAATCTGGATGTGTCCCATCCGTTACAGTGAAAGAGAAGCTATCATGATTAGTTTCAGTGCCATCATGTTTGTAACTTATCATATTTTCATTTAAATCTTGTTTAGTGAAGCTGGTGACAGAATAACTGTTGTTATAAATAATTTGACCATGTACAGGGACTTGGGTAATTATGAAACGGAGTAGATGGTCAGGTGTATCCCGATCATCCACATTTAGTTCAAATGGTGTGATCAGTTTGGTTTTCCCTTCTTGAACTGTGAGATCATGTAATGTGACAACTGGTTTCTTATTGTCCACATCAGTAATAGAAACTCTAAAAGTACGGAAGACTGGATTATAGCCATCAGTCACTTCAAACTCAAAGCTATCCATCTTCACTTCATCATCTGAAGTGTGGATGTAATAAATCTTGTTTCCAGCTAGTTGAAGCTGAGTGAAGGTAATAACAAGAACTCCAGGGTTATCAGAATTCTCTAAATGACCTCTGCTTGGTGCCCGGGTGATGCTGAACCTAAGTAGTTCATCAGGACTGTTGATATCACTTGTACTGAGGAGATCAGTAGTGAGAGTCACTTTCCCACCTTCTTTCAGAGTGACTCCTTTATTGATCACCTCAGGAAACACCATATCAATGCCACTGATAGTAATGTAAAAATATCTGTCTATCAAGGGATTGATGCCATCAGTGACATCAAACTTAATTAAGTCACGGAGTCCCTGTTGCCCCGTATGTGTATAACATATATATTTATGATCTATATCATCCTGTGTGAAATTCATGCCAAGTGTAATGTTGTATAGCACCTCTTTTTCTTTACTTATATACTGTAATAAGCCATGCCTGGGAGATAAACGAATAATATAAGTAAGCATCCTGTCTTCTGAGTCTATGTCAGTGGCTTTGAGATCTTGATTGGTGATAACTTTAGATTCACCAACATCTACTTCTAATCCATCATTGATGGACATCCGGGGTGTTTCATCATCAACTAAAATGACCATTATTAACACTTCTTCTTCCACTGTGTGAAAGCCATCAGTGAGCTGGATTTTGAAAGAGTCCTCTTTAGTTTCTGAGTCATCATGCTCATACACAATGCTAGATGCCTCCTGAATTTCTTCCAGAGTGAAATTGGTAACAGACACAGTACCTGTAACCAGCTGGTTAACGATCTGTCCATACTTTGGAGGAACAGTTATAAAGAAGCGTAATTCATCTGGGGGAATATCAGCATCAGCACCATTGAGAATGGGTGTGTCAATTACCAAACTCATTCCTTCCAATACCACAAACTCACGTACAAACAATTCAGGCTTTTCATCATTGGTTGGGATAATGATGATTGGAAAGAACTGAGGTGGTGAAAAGTTGATGCCATCAGAGCAATGGAAAGTGAATCTGTCTTCTAAAGGTTCTATTCCTTTATGGATGCTCTGAACATAGTTGATATGACCAACACGAATATCTTTGATGGAAAATGCACTGATGGGAATCCCAGCTCTGGATTTTTCAGATCCTGGTGCTGGAGAGATATTCTCTAGGTATCCAGCAGTGGACTGTGTTAGAATAGTACAGAGAATATCATCTGTGGGAGTATCAATATCTTCCACATCCAGCAGTTTTAACCTTAGCACATTCTTTCCTCCTTCGTGAACAGTGAATGGTTCTTCTCCCAACATAACTTCAGGAGCAATGTTGTCCACTGGCAAAAGAGTTACAGTCACACGCACTCCTTCTATTGTGCTTCCTCTCACCACCCATTCACTGGACCGATCTGAGATAGTAAGATTGAAAGAATCAGTCTGCTTCTTCAATCCAATCTCTCCACTATTGTGAGCATAAACGACTGTTCCGCTTATGAGATCTTCTTGAGTGAATCTTTTAGCCGGTATTCCATCCACTAAAATACTACCCAGCTTTGGGGGGTCCTCTACAATAAAAGTTAATGCCAATTCATCAGTATCCTCATCTGTGCCCTGGATAAGAGAAGTAGTTATTTCAGTAGCACTATTTTCCAGAACATCAATAAAGGCACCCAAAAGTCCATTACTACCAGGGACCATGATGCTGGGACGTTCATCATCAACTGGTTGAACATCAATTTTAACTGTGATTGGTACTTGATGAACTTCATCACTTACTTCTAACTGAAAGGAATCACTTCTGTACTCATCACCATTATGCTGATAGGATATGCGACCATTAGCAATGTCGTCTAATAGAAAAGATTCACCTTGTAGCATCAATCCTTCCTCCAAGTAGCGCAGGCGGCCATGCTGAGGTGCTTCAGTTAACGTGAAGACAATTCGATCAGTGTCTGTATCTTTATCAGTAGCATCTAGCTGAGTGGTGGTGAGAAAGAAGCTATGCCCCTCAAACACCGTGAAACCAGCATTGATTATTTGTGGGGGCTGATTATTCACTGGTTGCAAGAAGAAAGTGAAAATACCTAGCACGGAATTACCAGCTGCATCTTCTACACTGTAAGTGAATTGTGCTACTCTTGGAGTAATGCCAAGTTCTTGGTCTGGTGGTCTATAGGCCACTTTATGATGATTTATCTGTGCTTGAGTGAAATGGGTAATGGGCACCAGAGGGTTGTCAGTCAATACAATTTCACCTGCCAAGACAGGATGATTTTCATCAATGTCAGTTGGTGATGTAAGGACTGTATATTTCAGCTCTCTGTCATCTGTGTCCAAATCAGTATAACATAGATAATGCTTCTTGAAATGTGTTACCTGGTATTCCAGGACAGTCATCTGTAAAGTTGTCCCTGGGTATAGTTCTGGAGATAGGTTATCTATTGGCTGTATCTTGATGATAAATACTTGTTCTTCGGACTGATTTGGAGGGTCATTATCATCTTGGAGATAGAATATGAACTGGTCCATTACTACATTGGTGCTATGAGGTCCAATATGCCTGTAGAACAACTTTCCATCCAGGATATCATCTTGCAGCCATTCAGTCACTACCTTCTCATACATACCCTCGCTGTCTATAAAGTGCCAGGAGGATGGATCACTATGATTTTCTATATCTTCCTCTTTTTCATAGGATGGAACTGCTTCCTGACGCAACAGAAGCTCACCAAAATGTTTGCGGACAGGTATATCTGAAGACTTTTCAACCTCCTTAACAATAAATCGAATAGTTGAGTCATCAGAGTCTATATCAGTAGCACTGAGAACAAAGGGTGAGATCTGTACTACCTGGTGCTCACTTAGGACCAAGCCAGTATTGGCATTAAGAAGTGGTGGTTGATCATCATCAGGGGCAATTGTAATTGGATAAAAAAATTCCACCTGGTGTTGTTCATCCTTCATGCGGAAGATAATGTTATCACTAAAACTGTGCTCACTGCCATCATGCTGGTAGATTACCTGTCCAGCTTCCAACTCTGTCGCAGTAAAAAAATGACGACCAGGAGATGCACCCAAAACTCTCAATTCACCATGTTTTAGACCTCTTGTAACCCAAATCTTCACTTCCTCTAAGTTGTCCTCATCACTGATTACAAGATTGTCAGAAAGTGGCCTTGACTGGCCTTCAAAAAGCATCATCTGAGGGCCGGCAATGCGATTAAAGACAGCCACCGGAGCCAAAGTGTTCATAGGCTTCACTACCACCATGAAGGCAAAGGGGTCTGAAGAGGCACCCTCAGGGTCCAACACTTCCATCTCAAGCTGGAAGAGGCGTTCATGGTCCGAGTCCACTGTAGGAGGCTGGTAGGCAATCTTCAGCTCCCTCAACTCTCTCTGAGTGAAAGAAGTGAGTGGCCGACTAGGATCATCTGTACTTATCAAGTAACCAGTTGTCGTGTCCTGCCCTCCAACACTGAGCCAGGACGAGGTGAGATTAAACAGCAGCAGATCTGAAGGAGTCTCTAAGTCCTCTGCAGCCAACATGTCAGGGGTGATGGCGGTAAGCACAAACTGGTCCACCTCCATCATGAGCAAAGCCACAAAGCTGGGCTTGGGGGGAGTGTTCTCGGCCCCATCCCGGATCCGAACCACCACCTGAAAGTATTCCTGTTGGCTTAGGCTTTCGGGAGAGCCGCTGTCCTCCAGCACTTCCACCCTCATGGGGATGTGGTCGCGATTGGGGGAGGGCGTGGGAGCCGTGTGCTGGTAGCGGATGCCCTCGCTCAGGAAAAGGCGGCACTCGTTGCTGTAGCCCGGCGGCAGGGGGCGGCCGCGGGCGTCGATCAACCGCCCGTAGGAAGGCAGGTGGTTGCCGCTGCTGGACGGATGAGGGAGGGCGGTGAGGCGGCAGTTACGAAGCCCGGGTTCTCCTTCCTCGGCGAAGGCTAGGACTTTAGCGTCCAGGGGTTGGCTAAGGCCCCGCAGCTTCTCCACGGCGAGCGGCAGGTTGCGGCTGAGGAGGCGCAGCTGCTGTGACAGGACCTCGGCCTCCAGCGCGAAAGGCACCACGAACGTGCGGCTGGGAGAGTCGTAGCGGAGCTGGAGGCTGAGGCGGTCGCGGCCGGGGCTGCGAGACCCGTAGTGCGTGTAGGTCACCTCCCCGGGACCGAAATCGCAGGGGAAGCGATGCGGAGAGAGCGCCCCGGGGCGGTGAGGCGCAGGCGGCGGCCCGCTCTCCAAGACGGTCACGGTGCACTTGTCGCCCGGCTGCACGCGGATCACCAGGTCGCGGGCGGGGTCCAGGGAGACGGAGCGGCCGAAAGGCACGCGAAGCCCGCGGTTGGCTACCAAGATCCCCGCGGCGCCCCCGTTCAGAGCGTCCAGTTCTGCCGGCTGGAGGAGAAGCGACGGCCCGGCTGAGTCCGGCTGCGGCTGGGTGGTCCCCAGGGCAGCCAGAATAGAGAAAAGAAGCAGCGCCGTCCCGAAGGACGCCCGGCGGCGAAAGTGCCTGGGCGGTTCGGCCATGCCGCCTCTTCGGCTGCCTCTGTCTCTTTCTCTCGCCCGGCTCTG